>CM019153.1:20263740-20527653 GCA_009733165.1 Naja naja | reverse complement strand
TTCATTTTTAGTTGATTACATTGGCAAGGAAGGAGTTAGCTAACTGCTGAGGAAAAAGGCGACAAGAAAGAAATTGCTTCAGCGGTGTTTATATTGTGGCAGTACTCATATTGGGAAACATCCATCCTGGCAGGAAGGAAGGATGAAGTGCGGAGCTGTCTAGAGTCACTGCACAACCAAAAGGGGCAGAAAGTATTAGAAGAGTTATTAGAATAACAGAATTGGGGAGACCTTGGAGGTCTTTGTCCAACTACCTGCTCAGGCAGGAAATGTGTTATGTTTATACAGTTTTGAATGTAGCCAATAATTTCCATTGAGATGAATCCAGATTTAAGATACTAGCCCTAGTCACTCCATAATAGTGCCATTTAAGCCCCAAATATATGACTGAATCCTGAAATGGCACATACCAAATATGCCAAGGAAACAATTGAATTGTGTTCTTCTTCTCAGACACTGACAACTTAGTTAATCTACTTTAGCTGAACTGCTTCCATCATTTTGAGAGTTTTACAATAATAGAAATCAATGTAAATATAATCAAAGCTTCTTATTCACACAACTGGAATAAGACGATAATCAAATCAAATGAAGTACAAACATAATTTAAAGATAAACCAAGGCCAGCAATAACTAAATTACAAAAGATGGGCATCTAATATTTACAAAACAAAATCTAGTATTATCTTCAATTCATTTGCTATGTACAAAATTTAATACATTGTCTCAGAATTGGCAATAAGACATGGTTTAGGATATGACAATATATAAAATATTCAACTTTAAGAATGCTGGACTTGTTTCATAAAGTAGTACAGGTAGTCCTTGATTTACGACCATAACTGAGCCCAGAATTTATATTGTGAAGTGAAACATTTGTTAAGTGAATTTTTTTTGCCCCATTTTACAACTTTTCTTGTCACTGCAGTTGTTAATAGAATAGAATAGAATAGAATTCTTTATTGGCCAAGTGTGGTTGGACACACAAGGAATTTGTCTTGGTGCAAATGCTCTCAGTGTACATAAAAGAAAAGATACATTTGTCAAGAGTTAATAATCATCAGGTGTCATAAGGTTAAATTAGTAACATGGTTATTAAGTGAATCTGGCTTCCCCATTGACTTTGCTTGTCAGAAGGGGATCACATGACCCTGGGACACTGCAACTGTCATAAATATCAACCAGCTATCAAACATCCGAATGTAAATCACATGACCATGGAGATGTTGCAGTGGTCACAAGTGTGAAAAATGGTCATGTCACTTTTTCAGTGCCATTGTAACTTCAACAGACACTAAATTAACTGTTTTAAGTTGATGACTACATGTCAACTATGAATCTATACAGATGACCTAATTCATAATATACTGGAATATGTGTACTTTTAAATGAATGTTATTACATGTCTAAATTTGAATTCCTTCAGGGTTTTTTAGTTTTAGGTAAATCAACATTTCTCCACATCCTTCAGTAGCCAAGAAAAAGAGATGGGGAACACTCTACTCTCCTTCCCACCAGTAATGAAAGAACTTGTTTTTAGTACAAACCCACATGGATTGCAGCATGAGCCAATGTGGTTTACGGGTGAAGAAGTTAGACTGGGATAGCAAGACTTGGGTTCAATTCCTTTCTCAGCCATAAAAGCCCACTGAATGGTTTGCACTATTCTCTTTCTCAACCTACCTCACAGGGCAGTGAGAAACAACTGGAAGAGAAATAGCTGTATTTGCTGCCTTGAACTGAAGGAGAAGTAGGATAAGATGTAATAGAAGCCTTTTCACTGAATAGTTAAGGACTGGTAATTCAAAGGCACAATGGTACTTAGATCATTGCCATTGGTGGAAAACGCTGAATAATGAGCAAAAGGATTTTAAAAATCCTTAAAAGTATGGCAAAATGCATCTATACAGAATTGATCAAATTCTGAAATAAGACACAGGAGAGATGAGCCTGCCTAGCTAATGAGTCTGAAAGAAGGAAGAGAATCCTGAAGACTTTCTCTCAGAATCACCAACTAGCCAGTAGAAGATTACAGCCATCTTAAGGAACCAAGCTACTATGGTAGCTACTGCTTGGTTTATCCATCACCACCTAGCAATTATGTGCTGCAGAACATGAAAACAAAAATGCTGGGCAACAATCAAAGTCTTGACTTAAACTTCTGAAGCTAAAATGGGATAGTTTTGGAAGTTGCCACCTCCATTTTCTGTGCAGGAAGCTCGCTTATTTGACTTTCTGCCATCATTAAAAGCACATATAACAGAAGATGTAGTCCTACAAGAAGAAAAAGAATAGTAATCCAGACATACAGTTCAACATTTTAGAAGGAACTAGAGGTAGTCCTTGACTCATGACAATTGGGACCAGAGTTTTTATTGACAGTCAGTGCAGTCATAGAGTCATCATATGACTGACCATTTTACTGCAGTTGTTAAGTGAATCACATAATTGTTAAGTGAATCCATCCAGTTGACAAATTGCAATCACATGACTGCTGTAACTGGTAGTAAATGCAGTACCCAAATTGCACTAATGTGGCCAAGAGGATAGTGTGATGGTTGTAAAAGGTAGGACACACTGTAAATCTCTTTTCTGAAATTACTGAACTTTGAACCACTGTTAAATGAACAGTGGTAAATCGAGGACTACTTCTATGTTAATTCAAAAATAAAGCCTTGATCTGGCTTTTGCATGTTAGCAAGAGCAAAAATATTTGGTTGTACTGAAATAAATATGGGATTCCTTAAAAGTATCATGAGCATTATAAATTAAGAACCACACAAACTACACTAAAATGAAGCTCAACATTAATAGCAAAATAAGCAAAAGTGAACCTAGTGGATCACACTATTCATACGCATGAGTTTTGAGTTTCTTTTCAAAAATCAATTTTAAATGGCATTCTGAAAAGAATTTTAGATGTTTCTGACTCTCTCCCAAAGCCAAACTACAATAAAAACACAATAGCAACAACATTCAAAAAACGGGCTCATTTTGTAAAGGCTCTTCTGATGAAAATTGGTGACCATATGAAAGCCAAGAACTAAGCAAGACCAAAAAATGATTAGTACCTTCAGTGATGAAACAAGCCAGTTAAATTAGATGACCTGAACTCATTGTAAATAAATTGTTTATACATGCCAGACTTAAGTTATACATTAACTGGTGGAGATTGAAAGGAAACCTGCCTGTGAACAAAAGTTTAACTTTTGCCAACAGATTCTTGGAGTGTCTGCCGCCAGCTTCTGTTAAGACAGGATATCGGAATAATGGAACAACTTCCTTAGTTGGCTTTAAAGTATCTTAGTTTTGAACTATTTGCAATTGGACACATTAACAGCTGTGACACATAAACTACGGAGAGTATGCAGACTTGGATTTAAAGTTATTTAACAAAAAGGTTGCAAAAGTGAGCACGTTTAACTATAAAGTAGTTTGACTAGTATCAGTGCAAATGATTTAAGATTGCTTTGCTTTAATGTGTTTAAAACCAATCTGAAGGACATTTAGATGATTGTATGACTCCAGAGAAATGTACCATAGCAAAATGTGTAAAACTGTAAAATTGATTTTGCTAAATCATTTGAAAGTTTATCCAATTCAGGTTCTTATCTACTAAGTGGTCAATCAAATGTCTCCAGAAAAATATGGTGGGGGCTGGGGAGAAGAATTCTTGAAGGTTACAGCACTCCCAGGCCATGGTATTAAGTGTTATTCCATCTCTGAACAAAGGGGTTTTCGTTATGCAGTATATTAATATCCGTGATTACTTATCTATCTTTTAAGCCACCTCACAAGGATTTTAATAGTCTTGACAAAGTGTCTTCCCTATTCTTCTGCAGTATCCACTACAAGTCAATTTAAGCATGATTTAAAATGAAAATTTACCAGTGATAATCGGTTCAGTATTCAATCTAGCTATTATTATTGCTGCCACAATTCTAGCTACAGCATGGAATTAAATTTCAAATACTAGAAACCAACAACCAACTAGTAAAAACACTGGAGGGGAAAGCCTATTTATGCTCCAAATGCAATTAAAACTGCATTTTTTCCAACATGCTTGAGGCAAAGTTAATGGAGCTGTCGATGAAAATTGTGCTTAATAGGAGGTTAGAATGGAAGTCTGCCCACAAAACAGAACATCAGCAAAAGAGATTGAAATGATGCAAGGCAAACTATCAAAAATATTTTTCAGAAAACAGATAAACTTGAATTGATTGCTATATGGAGACATAAAATGGTATTGTAAAGAATATCCTAATTTTTCAGAAAGACATAGATCTTTCTACAGAATAGACGTGTTTTGGATTGCTAGACAGAACTGTAAAGAATAGAATGAAATTAAGGATTTATTAAGATGGGGAAAATTAAATTGTCATTGTTGTGAAGAATTTCTATGATAAAAATGAGTCCCCAACCCCCAGGCTGTGCCCACTACTGGGCTGTGGCCTATATGTAACCAGGCCACGTTAATGGCTGGCTGGCTCATGTGTGCATGAACAGCTTGACTTGTGCGAGCACTGGGCTATCTCTCACACACACATGCACAGAGCTCAACTTGTACGAGGTGCAGGCTGGCCCATCACTTGTATGAGCCGTTTTTCCTCTCCCCCCACTCCGCACCAGCCAGGCCATCAAGCTATAAAGGTTGGGGACCACTGATCTAGGATGTTTCTTTCTTTTTTTACTTCAGACAATATTGTTTTGAGAACTGATCTACCATTTAAACAGAGGAAAATGACATATCCAGATTTATATGGCAGGGCAAAACAAACCCCAAGGGTTAAATATAAGATTCTCCAAGATGCAAAGGAAAAAAAGGAGCGAGATTATCTGATTTTAAATTGTAGTTTCTTGCCTGCTTTATGGCTTGGATAAAGGATTGGCTGTTATTAAGAAATAAAGAGATTTTTAGATTTAGATGGTCTGAGGTTTGGGTGGCATGATTACTTACAATATGGTAATGTAAATTACAAAAATTATATACGAATGCCATACTAAAAATATGGAATAAATACAAATCCAGCTATACACGAAAATACTTGTGAAGTGTTTTAAACAGTGGGTAAAAACAAATGGTAAACATATGAAGACTTGCTATTACAGGAAGATGGGGGAGTTTAAGAAGAAATCAAGAGAACAATTAACCTTAGAGGGGTTTAATTTTCAAGTTTCATATGTCCAGTAAAGAGAAAGATTTAATATATATTTAAAGGGACCAGGGACAGACTGAGTTGAAATGGCATTTGAAAATGAGTTATGCACAAATAGTGAACACTTAATTGCTAAAATGTATAAACTTTTATTGAGATTTGAACTAGTGAGTTAAAAATGAGCCAAGTATTTTGTTTATAAGAATCAAATAGATAAAATGGGAGACCATGTGGTTAAAAAAATCTTACAATTTAAAATAACACTTTAAAAAATGATGTAATGTTGGTATATGACACCACAGAAATGTCTAGAATGTTAAAGTTACTTCTAATTGTTTTTCAAATTTGAAAACACAAATGGACATTTTACCATGAGTTGTGAAGGAGTAAAAATATTTTGGAAACGAATACATTTAGTGATGCAGAGAGTTTTGGGAACCAGAACTTTTCTTATTAGAACTTATGGACAATCAACTGAAAAAGATCATGGATAATTGGTATATAGATGGTAACTGCAGAAGGCTATTATATGCACAAAGATGAAAGACCACGAAAACACCAACAATGGAGCAATCGATTATGAAGTTGGCTGTGTTTGCAGAGATGGCTACATTGATTTGTTTCATTAAGGAAGGAACTACAACTATTTTTATAAACAGTGGAAACCCTTTATAGACACTTTGCTGAAAATGGACAAAAACAAATTGCTGATTTCAGGATTGATTTTAAAAGGTTTGTTTATAAGAAGAAGGAGCTTTCATATGCAATGTGAGACAGTGGAGATAGTTTGTAACTGTTGCAAAATGAGAAATCAGATATTTTTCTTGTGTTTTTTTGCCATTCATTTTTCCTTTTACCCTATTATAATTTTTCTTTTTCTATTCTTCTACTGTGTTTCTGTAGGTTTTAAAATCTTTGTAACATCTTTTAATAAAAAAAAGGTTCATTCAAAGTTAACTGTTAATGATATCCATGCTATTTCAACAAAGCAAAACTATAAAATATTTGATTTGTCCAGATTTATGTAAAGGGGAAATGCTAACTTTGCCCTGATTTGACAATGATACCACTGTCAATGCCATTACCAAGGATAAATTCAATACTCCATCTTCACATGATACCTTTTTATTACAATATCAAAAAAGTGGGGTGGGGGAGGTATGCAAGTTTTCAGGATCAACAAGGTCCTTTTTTAATATTTTCAGGAATGTGCCATCAATACTATATTTAAACCCATAAGGAGGTTAAAAGAAACACAAAAGAAACTCATTTTCTTCATATAACATTCTGTGTGTCTTACTACCAATCACACCACCTTCTGTAAACCCTGATTTTTTTCCTGTTATGCAAATATATATATATTATAAGTAAGTATGTATGTATGTTATGTATGTATGTGCTGGAAGCCCCACCCACCCATAATTAGCTATGTTTATTAAACTTCTGTATTAGTGTCAATCGGCTACAGATACATATTACTTTAAGAATTAAATACATAACTGTTTAATTCAAACAAGCAGAAGGGCAAGAAGAGAAAGCATTACGTGGATGGCACATCTGGTTGTAGATACCAAAACATTCAACCATTACAATTCAATGATTCTCTAAGTAATCAACTTTCAATGAAACATCTCGGTTGAAATTACATGTCAAAATACGCTAGATAGTTTTCTTTACTACAATCATACCGTAGTAGTTTAAGAAGAACTATTACAAAATGCTTTAGTTAGTGTACTCTTCACAAAGAGCCAAAGAAGCAATGTAATAGTTGTAGAATGTGGGAAGAATGCTTCTAGAAACTAGGAATTTCAGAAATATATTACTTGGTAAGCAAAATAGCTACAGAACTCACAGCCACAACCGTTATGTCTACTATTATTTCACTTAGTTAGCTGCAGGTTCAGTGCATTCAACTGTGCCCAGTCTCTCAATGATGATTTTTGCCATAGGAACCGTCTGATAACACTGTTTCTCACTCGAGAACACCCTCCTTTATCTGGATTAACTCTGTAAACATACATAGAAGAGTTAAGAACCTAGGAAATAAAACGAGTGCTTACAATGGCCCATATAAGTGAAATTTTCAACCTGAGGGGATTCAAAACAACTTAATTTTAAAAGACTAATAGGCAAAAATGGGGGTAGAGAAAAGCAAGGAGGAAAAGAGAATATAACCAAAGAGCAACTACTCAGAAAGAGACCATCCACTGACAGTTGTGTCTGGTGCAGAGTGCCCTGCTCTATAAAAGTGATTGAGGACCTAAGGCTTTTAAGTTACAAAAGACCCCAGCAGGCCTAGTCCATCTTCAACGTCACTGAAGTGCTTTGACAAGATATAACTTTTCCCCGTGCTCACTGGTGAAGATAGGAGCCTTTTTGTAGTGTTCCACCAATTCATCCATAGTATTAAATCGACGCTGCCCAATGCAATAGACATTGTCCACCAGCTGCACCTTGAAATGTTTGTTCTTCCCTGAAGCCTTTAGAGATACTGAAAAGTCACTGGGCTGCAGAGAGAAAGGAAAGACAAATGTTTAGAGAGCGCACAACATGGGATTTAAAGTCTGTTACAAGATAAAATATCTGTACTCCATCCACACACACACTAACGATTAAGTATTTTAAAATGTGTATTAGTACCATCAATGGCAGAGTGGCTAATCCAGTATGTTAGCAATCCAGTATGTTAGTAACATAGACTAATATAAATAAATCTATTTACCCATAATATTACTGATTTAAACAAAAGGTCTCCAACTATCTAGAGAGAAACTTCTATGCAATAGAATAATAAACATAAATATTTAAATGCAGAAATAAGGTCACTATTCTAGCCTTACATTGAATTCCATGACCACAAGAGGGCCTTCCTTATTTTTTTAAATGGTGCCTAATACAAGTTTTAACAATTCAATATTTAACTTGGCCCAAGATAAATATATGCGGTGCCACATTACTGGTTTAAAAATATATTTAAAACTCTGCTACTCTTATCTCATTATACAAGAATTAAGTTTTCAAACAATGAACTTATTTTCACTATTTGTAAAGAGGAAAAAAATCACTCGGCAAAGATTCTTGAACACACAGACTTTCCTTCCTCTTGTTTCGTTTAGCCTCTGACTGCAATGATTTTCTACTGACAATAGTTTGCTTGTTTCACTTTAAAACCATTTGCTTCAAAAATATTTTTTCATTTCCAATTTTGTGTAGTGAAACATTAATCTTCCTTTGTGTATTTACCTAGTTCAATGCAGGAGCAAATAACAAAACTGATACAAATGATTGATTTGTAAACTAGATACAGAAAGTGCTCAACTTACAACCACAATTTAATTCATCCAAGTTACTGTGATAGACCAATGCAGATAATAAACAAAATAGTTTAAGGCAGAATTAAAATACATTTGTAAAACAATCTAATATCCATAAGTGAGATCCAAGATACAGCCCATAATAAATTACAATGTAAATATTAAAATTATAGCACATTCAAAATGATAACAATAGTATCTAAAACTATTAATATCAACAAAGTTACAATATCTAAAGTTTAAACCAGGGGTCCCCAAACTTGGCAACTTTAAGACTTGTGGATTTTAACTGCCAGAATTCTGGGAGCTGAAGTCCACAAATCTTAAAGTTGCCAAGTTTGGGGACCCCTGGTTTAAATGAATGATAGTTACAATTGGTCCATCAAAGTCTAATGGACATATTAGCTAAGACATAGTTCATCTATGAGCAGTATCTAGCCATACACCAAATCTGGGTGATCAGGATCTCTATCAATCAGAGGTAGTATGAATTTCATTTTGATGTCTCCATAAAAGGAGCAATGAAGAAAAACATGTTCTCTATTTTCCACTTCTCTAGAATTAAAGGGTGAAAGACTTACTTCCATAAGGAGCATAATGGAATAAGTTGTGACAGTCATAAAACAGGTCACCCACGTGATCGACCTGATTTGCTACCTTTTTAAAAGCAACCTCCACAGTCGTTAGGCAGGCTAGTTTTCCTGAAAACCAGAAGTAAATGCTGTTTTTTGGGTAAAACAGCATAAAACACAGGATGCTGCAAATGGCAGTAAATGCGGGCGGTTGCTAAGTGCCAGAAATGCAATCATGCGATCACTGGGGCCCCACTGGCCAGAATTTCACAACTGCCTCGTAAGTACTGCCAGGGAGGTCTGTCATAACTTCAAACAGTCATTAAGCAACCAGTTTTAAGTCGAAGACTACCTTTATAGCTCCTTGGCTAAAGTATTAGGTAAATTCAAGTTCTTTCATGGCTATCTGTGAAGCATGTACAGAAGCTGTAATTGATATTTTGTAAACACATGCTTATACCGATATAGGGTTTTCAGGACTGAAGTATACGTTTTCTATTTTGATATTTTAAAGAGCTTAAATGATATGATGGATGACCAATCTAGTTATGATTTAACCCAGAGGCAACATTCTATTTCCTGAAATCCTTGTTTTTGAATTTATTCCTTTTCTACATGCTTATTCAGAGGTAGAAAGCCATATCTCTCAGCTGAAAAACAGAACAAAACAATGATCTAAAATTTATTAGAAATTATGTTGAATAAAGCTCATTTTATGGATTGAATTTTCCATTATGCTATGCCAATACTTTGGATTATCCATTTGTAGAAGATACATTTATTTCTAAAATTAATGTATTTGCCCAAATTTTCTACCAATAGCAAACTTATTGCTCATTCTCCATATTATGCAGGAACTATTGCCAAGAAAAATTATGGGAGCAAGAATTTGTAATACTAAACTCTTTTTGCTAAAAATACAATGCACTTGTATCTCTGATCCGCAGCCCAATACTGGGCCACAGCCCATTGGGAACTGTGCCGCGCAAGTGGCAGGCATGCATGCAAAACTATCCCCTCTCCCTCTCCTGCCACCAGTTCACAGAGTTGGGAAGTTTGGGGACCACTGCTTTAAAAGATACAAAAAGAAAAAAATGTCAGATTCAGAACAGAATGCCCAAGAAAAATGTTCAGTAATGTTTAAGAATTGTTTATTTCACTGGGGAGGAAATGAAATGCCTTTACATTTAAATTTTACCACTATATCACTATTGGAAAACTCCAAATTGGGGAACAGAAACTGAATCTAGGAATGAAAACCTGTTTCATTGGCTATTGAAACATTGTTCTGATAGATCTGTAATATTAGCTTTTGCTGAAATAAAGGACTCATTGGTAAGTAAAGAATGTGGGAGATAAACTAAACTTGTTGGTATTGAGGGAAGATTAAATACATTATTTCCTTTGTGCACTGCTCTAATATCACCAATTCAAAGCAACGATTTCAGGCCTGTGCAGCTCTCTCAGACTCATTAGTTGCAAAGCAGACATAAAAATGTTTCTGTCAAAGACATTTCTACTGAAAAATGAGTATTAATAATTGCTTTCCAAATCAAACTCTCATATTTACATTTCAAATGCATATGCCTATCATTTTTCCTTCTGCCAAATAACAAAGACCTTGTTTTTGTGGCATTATACTTAAAAGGGCAGAAGAGGTTTGAGGGGGAAATCGTTAGTTCTCCTCAGAGAAGTGCTACTGAACAAGAGGTTCTGACAATCTTCCTTCTGCAGAAAGGAAAGGAAAGGTCTAGGGTCCCACCTTTCTCCTCACAATGGGCAAATATTTTAAGTAATAACAGGAAATGGGGGAAGGCATATGTCACTGAATGTATTCTTGACTTCTTCCTGTTGTGAATATTTAATAAAATCTTAAGATTTCATCTTGGCATGTTATGCACACTACAGTGTGTGGAGGTTAAAGTCAGTTTCAAACTATTCCCTGCTGTCTTCCGTTGAACTCATTTCAAGAGTGTTTATTTTTATAGTTTGCATCTGTTTGCCTTTTGGGTTTTCAGTTCTTGGCAGATATTTCTGTGACTTTTCCCACTGGACATGGTTGCTACAGCTGGATGGTTTGCAAACAATCTTTCCCAGGCTTAAGACTGCATGCAATCGTTGATTCAATCATGCAATCAAATTAAGTGGAGCTGCATGCAATCATGACAGCTACTTTAAGGGGACATCTGAACTAGTTACTTGCTATGGGTCAAAATCTAATACGTAGCTGATCAGTGTCAGTTACCATGATAAATACAAAACCAGCCTGTGTAAAGGTTCAACAATTTTAAAAAATGTAAAAAGAAATGTTTTACCAGCTTCAATCTTTAGTTCTGTACTAAATAGTTACAACTCAAAATGCATTTTCCAAGTTTCCGTACTTTCGGATCTTTGCTGGAAAATTGACAATTTGAATCAGGTGACATGAAAACAATTAAACCTCTTCACCCTTAGTAATCAAGCAGTGAAGATAAAAATTATGTTAATAAACATGACCATAATGAACGTAGTATTTTACACCTCCAAGAAGTATATAATTTGGGGAAATAGCTTGCTTTTTATCAATATTATTGTTGTTGTGATACAAGTGAGGTAGCACTAAATTAGGAAATGTCTACTCTACTCTTCCTTTTATTCTATCCCTTGCCTTTCATTCCTAAACAGGGCCTTGGTGGCTCAGGCTGTTAATTGCCTGCACTTAAGTTCCAGCTGCCTACAACTGCTGTAGGCTCGAATCCCACCAGGCTCAAGGTTGACTCAGCCTTCCATCCTCTCGGGGTAGGTAAATTGAGGACCCAAGATTGTTGGGGGCAATTAGCTGACCTTGCAAAAATGCCGCTTAGTAATAAGCAGGCATATACAATGGAATGAAGGCTATTGCTGAGCACACTGGGTTGTATCCCAAAAATTGTAAGCCGCCCTGAGTCTCCAGAAAGGGCGGCATATAAATGTAATTTTAAAAAAAAAAAACCAAATCCTCTCCTTTCTTTGCTCAGTTGTTTCACTATATACGGATAGCTAATCAAAATTAATACCCACAGGTGGTAACCTAATAAAACCATTAGAGGGATTGACTCAGGTCTGCCAGTCTCAAACCTCCTGTTTAATACAGTATCATTACAGGTTGTTCTTATCTTACAACAGTTCATTTAGTGACTGTTCAGAGTTACAATGGCATTGAAAAAAGTGACTTATGACCGTTTTTCACACTTACGACCTTTGTAGCATCCCCAGGATCAGGTGATCAAAATTCAGACGCTTGACAACTGACTCATACTTAAGACCATTGCTGTGTCCCAGGGTCATGTGATCATCTTTTGCAACCTTTGACAAGCAAAATCAATGGGAAGCCAGATTCACGTAACAACCAGGTTACTAACTTATCAACTGCAGTGATTTTATTTAAAAACTATGGCAATAAACGGGCAAAACTCATAACAAATGTCTCACTTAACAACATAAATTGTGGGCTCAATTGTGGTCATAAGGCAAAGACTACCTGTATTACAGCATCCTCTTAATCAAGAAATCTGAAACTTTCTTTGCAAGGCCTAACAAACCTAACCTTCTACCCTTTAATAATCATAGAGAACTATAATAACAACTATGTAGAGACACAGTATGCTGTTTTCCCTCCCATTTCAATATTTAATTATGTTTCAATTTGTAAATAAGCACAGCTCTATCTATGGGTTAATTTTGGATATTTATAACACATATTTTGGAACATTATAGATAAGTTTATCCCAGGCACAATATTACTAACTGAAAACTAAAACGTATCTTTGGAACATATTGAAAAGAATAAAAATCTTATTAAAAGTAAGAAAAGGGGAAAGGATAATATTACCAATATAATTTTAGAACTCATGCACTGTAATGTATTTTGGGAGAACTTAAAATATTGGAGATAAACTGCAATAATCAATTCCAACTATCAAACCCACTTGTGTCTATAATATTCTGATATAAAGGAAAAATCATGCCAGAATCAAAGTTCATAAGGATCCTGTAGAACCCATTCTGTCCTCCTCCTTCTACATCTATATGCTACAGCAATGTAGAAATAAATCTTCAGTCAATTATTCTGTAATTAGCTTTGCATATAGCTGTCATCCTCATAATACATATCACCAAATTAGTAGTATGCTGGTTGAAAATTCTGACACTTTTAAGCTCAATGAATTTAAGGACACTAGATTCAGGAAGGCTTCCTGACTTAATCCACTCAGTAAAGGTGCAATTAAATTCACCAATCAATGCTTTATTCCTGTCAAAAATTATCATATATATGTAAAACAGAAAGAACAGTCTGTTGGCTTTTTCCCTTTTCTTTGATGAAGATACCGTAATAGTTATACTTTCTATTTGTTCTAGCCCATGGAGCATACTATGTCTTGAGTTCTATAATTCATAAATTGAACATAAATATTGGATTTGATTTTTATTTAGGGTAGTTCACGAAATGCTCTTCTAGCACAGCAGGGCATCTTTTAAAAAGTGCATAACACTACTTGCCCAAAGGCATTAAGAGTCTTGAATTGTCTTAAATTTATTCAAAAGATCACAAGGAAAACTTGTGCTGCTCTTCAGCTAAAAAGTACGAAGAACACTATGAGTCAGCAAAGGCCAATGAAAAGTCATGATGAGTGTATAATAATCTGTGTGCTATTTCTGAAACTAAAAGTTCTGGTAAAGCAAATATTGAAATCACTGATGCCCTTCTGTGCTGAAACTTCAGATTAGATAAAATGGTCTCATAACTACCTAATTATCAGTTCTACAGAGGTTCCAACTGATGGGACTGAAATTCCCTATCCATTTCAAGGAGCACTTCTCATTCCATATTCAAAGAATATGCCAAAGAATTAGCAAAGAGAACTCTTTTATTTTAAGTTATTCATAATTTTTCAAGGAGCGGGTAGTCCACGGCTTACAACCACAACTGAGCCTAAAATTTATGTTGCTAAGTGAGAAATTTGTTAAGTGAGTTTTGTCCCATTTTACAACTTTTCCTGCCCTGTTTGTTAACTGAATCACTGCAGTAGTTAAATTAGTAACACCGCTGTTAAGTGAACCCAGTTTCCCCATTGACTTGCTTGTTGGAAGTTTGCAAAAGGTTATCACATGACCCCAGGACACTTCAACCGTCATAAATGTGAGTCAGTCATCAAGCATCTGAATATAAATCATGTGACCATAGGGATGCTGCAATGGTCATAAATATGAAAAATGGTAATGAGTCATTTTTTTCAGTGCCGTTTTAACCTCTTCAAACAGTCACTAAATGAACTGTTGTAAGTCAAGGACTACCTGTATAGCAATGCAAAAATATTCTCCAACATTTGTTTGTTATCAGATGTACACATATATTCTGTCCCCTTCACCATCCATTAGTGTAGGCCTAACTATTGTTTGGAATTGTCTTTTAAAATACAGGTAGTCGTCTTTTAGCAATCAGCAATCATTCAATTACGATGATGATAAAAAATTAACTTGACAACCACTCCTTATATTCATAATCATAAGCACAATTGCAATTTAACTTAGTTACTGCTTTGCTGAGCAATCAAGTTGCCAGTCCCAATTGTGGTCACTAAATGAGGACTACTTATAATGCACAATCCTCAGAAGGAAAGGCAATAAAACTTCTTCAGGAACGGCTGTAGATATCTACATCTTCACATAAATAAATCCTCATGACAACTGACATTCAAACTAGGCTGTTGATCATTTTACCGACTATGTGGCACAACTAAATGAATAATAATGTTCATTACTCAGTTAAAAATGCTTCTATTGTATTGATTGATCAAAACCACAATTGTTGACAATTCCATATAACAGTCAGAAGCAGAAAGAGCAAGTATGTATGTGGATGCAAAAAAAAAAGATGGGTAAAATTTTGCTGAGTTGAGCTTCTACAGAATCTGAATGCAGATCTTTTGAAAATTCATTATGTGAAGGATAACCATAATAAAGTATAGAATTCAAATACAATTACCACGCACCTTGAAACTTCAATCTATTTAACTTTTCCTACTAGCATTTGCTTATGCATCGATATATTTTAAATTTGCTAAGAGAAAATCCAATTAAAAACTATATATCTGAAAAAATTAAAAACAGAGCACAACAATGGCACACCATACTTATATTCCATATTTGTCCTATATAGTTTATTTTTCAGTTAATGGAAGCAGAACTATTACACAACACATGAATATTCACTTTGAAGAACTCCATTTGGCAAGGCAAATCTATAATCTGTTTTATTCTGCATAATGTATCACAGCATTTTGAATGCATATGATTGTAAGCCATTCAGTGTTACCCTGTGGTGAGATGAGCAATTAGATTAAACAAACAAATTAATTAATTTTGAAATGATAGCTACTTACTGAAGATTCACTGTCTCTGACAAGGAAGTCACCTTCTGATCCCCTTTCATTCAAAGCACATTCTGCCTGATGTCGAGTAACGCTCCCATAATACCATTCTTTTCCTGCAAACCGTCCTGTAGAAGAGGGCCCCGTGTAGCTTATCTGAGGAGGGTGGGAAGTATTAATGGTAGGACCATCACTTACGATTACTACATAGTTTTTGGGAACAAGACCAATTTGCCCGAGAATTTTTACATTTCCACCATTCTGGGTCATTTTCTGGTTTCTCTATCACTTCCATAGTTTCACCTTTTTCAAAATTGAGCTCTTCTTCAGTGACAGAACTGAATGGATACAATGTCTGGACAATGTGAAGTATTTTCATGGCTTGGCCATTACTCATGGATGCCCCTTTTCTCAAACTTAGAAAACTTGGCGAATCAGCAGTTGCTTCCTCAACCTCTTCAACTACATAGTTTGAAGGAAACCAGCCAATGTGTCCGTTGTAGCTCCTCTCCACCAGCCATCGCTGCATTTTTCCATAACAATCACTCGAGATCCTTTAACAAGGGATAGTTCATCGTCCCTCTCTGCCATGTAGGCAAACTTCACATAGGCAGGGATGTTCAGATCATAAATCCTATCAGCACTGCTACCATTCGATGGGTATTCTGCATCTGTACTAGGAGTTGGAGAGGCATCTCTAGCACTTGTCTTTCGTTTTGTTTTACCCAAACCTGCCAAAAATAAAACAAAAGCATTTTAAATACATATTAAGAATACATTTATCTGCTTCAGAATGGGAAAACTCCTCAATCTGAGGGTAAAGGCAAAGAACTAAGACACACTGAAGAACAAAGCATGGCAGAGAAAAACAGCTCAACATCTTTACTTTTAAGAGAGTCTTTTATCCTAGAAAAATAGGTGCTAAGTGAAGCTTTGATGTGACCTTTCACGGTATTTCTTTCTAAAGCCACTAGAGATTTAATAGACACAAAATACTGTGGGCAAATAACAAAGGAAATACTATTTTATAACTAGCCATGCTTCAGACTGCACTGTGGGAATAAAATCTCTTTTAAAATGATATCACCTGGTCTTTACATGTAGTTGTAGCAAATGTAAAAACAGGAACAACTAATTAACCAAATGTAAGCTCAATGGTATGCAAAATCCACCACGGTCTTTATGCCATTTAGTCAATTATAATGCAACAACAACAACAAAACCTTCCTCGAATCATGAACACACCCTACAATTATTTTTGCATGTTTTGGTGCAGTTTTGATGGTAAAATTATGCACGCAGTTCTCTACTTATCACCATACTTGAACCTAGAATTTATGTTACTCAGTGACAAATTTGTTAAGTGAGTTTTGTCCCATTTTCCAACTTTTCTTGCCACATTTGTTAAGTGAATCACTGCAGTTGTTAAATTGGTAACACCGTTAGTGAATCTGCCCTCCCCACTGACTTTGCTTATCAGAAGGTTGCAAAGGGTATCACATCAGAGGTGGTATTTAGCAGGTTCTGACCAGTTCCCAGAACTGGTAGCGGAAATTTTGAGTAGTTTGAAGAACCAGCAAATACCACCTCTGACTGGAGATTTTATAGTATCCTTCCCTTTCCTGTTTGGAAAAACAGGAAGTGACAAAACGGGCTAGATTTCGCCTACACAGCTTGTAGAAGCCTGCAGAAGCCTTCCTCAAGTCTTTGGGAGGCCAAAAAAGGCCTCAAACCCACCAAAACCAGCTTTGAGGCGCAGTGCAGGTAAGGGGTGGTGGGAGGGGTGGGAGATTGCGGCACATGCGGGGGGCATGGGGGCACGCATTGCATTCTGGGTGCTGGCACACGAGTGCGAAGTATGCAACGCGACACTGATTTTTGGTACAGGAGCCCAAAAGGTTAGCCACCACTGGTCTAGCATAAAAGAAGTTAAGTAATTTGTTTATGCAAGACAACTCAGAAAATGTCCAAGAAAAATATATACACATATACATTTATGACACTACAGTACTGATGTATTTTTAAAAAACAAATCCTTCTATAAACAGCAGTCCCTCACATATCTATCTGATTCAATTATATTATTTCTTAATGACACATAAAAGTGTCAAATGCTCATTTACAGTGCATAACAGGTAGCTCTTTGTTTAATAAGCACTCATACAGTGATGGCTCAAATTTAGATGGTGCTGAATGAGTAGTTCTTACAACTGGTTCTTGGGTTTACAAGAGTCACAGCATCCCTATAATCACGTGATTGCCATTTGCAATCTGTGTTGCTGGCTTCCTAAAAGAAAAGTCGATGGGGAAGCTGGCAAGAAATCACAAATGGGGACCACATGATGTCCTCACTTAATCACCTGCAGTGATTTGCTTAACCACTGCAACTAGGGTTTCTGCGACTTAATTGACATGATGTTGCACTCTATGACAGGGTTGCTTAGTGATGAGCATTCCATTTCCAATTACTGTTGTTAATTGAGGACTACTTGTTCTGACGTATCATTTTCCTAAATTTCACCAAGTGAGACAAAATGGAAGAAAAATATGATTGTACTGATCAAAATTCAGGAACACCCCTCCATCAGTAAGGAATAATTCAATCGTTTTTTTCTTAATGATTGCCAATATGATATATTCTAACTTTTCCTGTTTTCTGTTCTTAACTGAATAATTTCAATGGAATATTTTCCTAGGATAGCTATTATACTCAGTGATACAATTACAGGAAAACAGTACTTCTACTCTTTCCAAAATAGAAAGTTCCAGGACAAACTGACCGTGACTGGGCTATCATGAAAAGTTCCTCTCTGTCACTAAACAATAGTTGTGCATCAATGTAATGAATACAGAAACTAGAGATCATCATAATCTTTTAACAACCCCATAATCCCTTGCAGGGTGGAGTCTGGGCAACTGAAGAGGTAGGAGTGTTTAAGGGCCGGATGCCCTTCCTGTCGCCAATGCGGAATTTTGTTCAGCAGATATATTCTCAGTGTGCCCAGCGAGAGAAATATTTGCCTCTACCTAGGATTGAACTCACAGTCTCCTGATTGTGAGGTGAGAACTCCACCTCTAGGCCATCGCACCACTCAATATAGAAACTAGAGATGTTAACTTTAAATATTTTATTATTGAGAAATTGCAAAAACACAAGTCTAAGGTTCAGGGCATGTTAGTTCCTTAATTCTACTATGATGATTAAGTCATTTTCCATCTGCATGGAAGTTGAGATTTCCAAATACTTAGAAAACACTTCTGTGGCATCAGTAATCTAATGCAATTAAAAATAGAAGTAAATCCTAAATAGCAGCCAAGCCGTAGGATGTATGCAAACATGTGCTACACTTCTGATTTATTCAAAAGAATGCAAATATTTAATCAGATTAGACTGGTAAATGCACCAAGTCCATGGTATCTGAAATAAGCCAGGATCAAGAGTCAGATACCCTGTTTAAACCACCAAACTCCCTCTACTACTAACCTCCTCTCTAGGGGATGACTGAGCCAAAAATAGAAATGAAGGACATTAGAGTAAATCTGTACTTTTCATTCATTGTATTTTGATGATATCTATTGCTATGACAATAGACCTATTTTCTTATTACTGTGTAGTAATTAGTAATGTAAAAAGCTGGACTTCACTAAGCTTTTGCATGTGTTTGCACATCTATATACAGGTAAAACTCAAAAAATTAGAATATCGTGCAAAAGTTCATTTATTTCTGTAATGCAACTTAAAAGGTGAAACTAATATATGAGATAGACTCATTACATGCAAAACAAGATATGTAAAGCCGTGATTTGTCATAATTGTGATGATTATGGCTTACAGCTCATGAAAACCCCAAATCCACAATCTCAGAAAATTAGAATATTGTGAAAAGGTGCAATATTCTAGGCTCAAAGTGTCCCACTCTAATCAACTAATTAAGCCATAACACCTGCAAAGGGTTCCTGAGCCTTTAAACGGTCTCTCAGTCTGGTTCAGTAGGAATCACAATCATGGGAAAGACTGCTGACCTGACAGTTGTGCAGAAAACCATCATTGACACCCTCCATAAGGAGGGAAAGCCTCAAAAGGTAATTGCAAAAGAAGTTGGATGTTCCCAAAGTGCTGTATCAAAGCACATTAATAGAAAGTTATGTGGAAGGGAAAAGTGTGGAAGAAAAAGATGCACAAGCAGCAGGTATGACCGCAGCCTGGAAAGGATTGTCAGGAAAAGGCCATTCCAAAGTGTTGGGGACTTTCACAAGGAGTGGACTGAGGCTGGAGTCAGTGCATCAAGTGCCACCACACACAGACGGATCCTGGACATGGGCTCCAAATGTTGTCAAAAGCGTCTTACGTGGGCTAAAGAAAAACCGACCTGGTCTGTTGCTTAGTGGTCCAAAGTCCTCTTTTCTGATGAGAGCAACTTTTGCATCTCATTTGGAAACCAAGGACCCAGAGTCTGGAAGAAGAATGGAGAGGCACACACTGCAAGATGCTTGAAGTCCAGTGTGAAGTTTCCACAGTCTGTGTTGATATGGGGAGCCATGTCATCTGCTGGTGTTGGTCCACTGTGCTTCATTAAATCCAGGGTCAACGCAGCCGTCTACCAGGAGATTTTGGAGCACTTTATGCTTCCTTCTGCAGATGAGCTTTATGGGGATGCTGACTTCATTTTCCAGCAGGACTTGGCCCCTGCCCATACTGCCAAAAGCAACAAAACCTGGTTCAATGACCGTGGGATTACTGTGCTTGATTGGCCAGCAAACTCGCCTGACCTGAACCCCACAGAGAATCTATGGGGCATTGCCAAGAGAAAGATGAGAGACATGAGACCGAACAATGCAGAAGAGCTGAAGGCCGCTATTGAAGCATCCTGGTCTTCCATGCCACCTCAGCAGTGCCACAGGCTGATAGCTTCCATGCCACGCCGCATTGAGGCAGTAATTGCTGCAAAAGAGGCCCAAACCAAGTACTGAGTACATATGCATGCTTATACTTTTCAGAGGTCCGATATTGTTCTATGTACAATCCTTCTTTTATTGATTGCATGTAATATTCTAATTTTCTGAGATTGGGGATTTGGGATTTTCATGAGCTGTCATCCATAATCATCACAATTATGACAAATCACAGCTTGAACTATCTTGTTTTGCATGTAATGAGTCTATCTCATATATTAGTTTCACCTTTTAAGTTGCATTACGGAAATAAATGAACTTTTGCACGATATTCTAATTTTTCGAGTTTCACCTGTAGACTGCTAAATCACCTCATTACAGCATTTAAAACTGTAAGCTCTTCAGGTAAAAATGTAGAAACAGTAGCAGCCTTCTTATTAATCTCTGCTATTTTAGTAATTGTGTGTGTATGTGTCACATACTGACTGGTGTGCTTATTATTCAGTCAAAACAAGATCATAACTTCCCATACAAATGGTTGAGACATGTTTTTTTAAAAAAAACCAATTTAACAAATATGGTTATTAGAAAGGACAAACTCTGCTAACTGCAATTATTAAAAGAAACCAATTAATGCAAATCTTCACTCCTACTTTGGCATCAACTGACAAAATTGGATCACAAAGTAGCAAAAATTAGAAATCTGATCTTTAATGTAACATAGGATGCCCCCCCCCTTAAAGCAATGTTTCTCAATGTTTCTCAACTTTAATGTATGTGGACTTCAACTCCTAGAATTCCCCTGCCAGCAGCTTTAAAGCCTTTAAAAACAATTCAGGATATTTAATTATTGCATTTTCCCATGTACACTTGCTCAACACTTGATATCCTTTGAAAAAACTCTGTAACCTACAGGTGACCCAAAGAAGTAAAATGAAGTAGAAGATTTCAGGAGAGGCATTTTCAGTAATAAGGCTACCTGTAGATACTCCAACCAAAAACCCTTGCCTGGCATCTTCTTTATTATCAAGTCAATCTATTTATGTACTAACATGCTTAAGCTTGAATGCCGCTCTTCTGCGAATAGTTGAGTAACTTGCAGCAAACAAGAAAAATATTGAAACAAAATCATGCCAGCAAGCTTTTTGAATGCTTGGTGAGGAAGAAGCAGGCCAGATATCACGGGCAAGCTGGCTCACAGGTGGGCAACACTGACAAAAGTTCAACAATGGGGGTAATTGCAATTACTTGGAAGAAGGGACCCCTTAGCAAATCCTGATTTCTAGTGAATGTGTAAGCTCATACCAGAGCAGGTGGTCTCAAATATATTCATGTGTAGAGAGTAATATAGATGACCTTAGCAAAAATGCTAATAGATAAAGAATACTAAAGATTTTTTAAATCTTGGGAAGGAAGGTAATATTTGGAAGCAAATAAGTCCCTGATTCCCTGGATTATAAGGAAGAGATGCAAAACACGATCAAATTATAATTATTACAGTCAGTCTAAATAAAGTACAATTGTGGAGTTGCTTTTCTAGTCTGGTCCACCTAGTGTGGCTGACACCATGTGACAATTTACATTTTTAACTGTGCCTGTAAGGCAATTAAGCTCCCACAGTGATGGTTTATATGGGCAAATCTAGGTATTCCCCGTAATGCATTGCACCAACTGGGTGATCATCAAGACCAGCCCCAGATATAGCAGTTTATAAATTATAGCAATTCAGTCATGAGATGACAAAAGCTTAAGTGTGTATTGCCACAGCTGGTGTTAACTGTGCAAAACTCTTTCTATCTGTTGCCTCTACTTGCTGTTCAAGTACAGCCATGAATCTAGGAAGGTTCAAATTATGAGTCAGCTCCATTTCAGGCAACACAACTTTCCTTGTTCATATTTTAAAATAAAATTTGATTTTGGATTTAGGTGGTCTTCAAATCCAGGGCCACTTTGTCTCACTAACATTCAGTATGAGTTTATTTTTCTTCCTTAACCTTTGGGTATTGGGGCACCACACCTCCTATTCAGTCAGGAGTTATATTCATGATCTCACAATTGCCTACAAATGATCTCACACTGTGGATTTGCAGGGAAAAACAGATCTCTGTATCAGGCAAATCTAAGGCTTAACTACTCCCTCCTCCCACAACTGAATAAAACGAGACACTAAAAAAGGGGAACCATCAAAACATGGCGCATTGTTCCCAGCTGGCCAAGATGGATACCATGGTATTGAAGACTGGCAAGGCATGAAGTAAGACTAGAAGCAACTTTCTATCCTAATCTTGCCAAAGATTGTCTAACATATCCAATCAATGTGGTTTCTAACCATACTCTTATCTGAATGTTGACTGACAGAGATCCAGATACTCTGTTTCACTCAGATTTCCTATAGCTGTATGTATGCTGATCATATTTCAACAATATTTCCTTAAAAAGGACTATAGCTTTTTAAAACAACAATTTTAGTGACATCCGCTTGAGCAGGGGTGATTGCCTCTTTCAAAATGGCTGGTTCATTGACACATTTACTTCCCTCAGCTTTTAAAAATGTATATATTGCGTATTTTCCCCCACTCTATTCAACTGAATCTGCATTATGCTGATAGTTTCAATGCTACAATTTTTAACATCAAGTTTTAATTGTTCATTTTACTATGTGTACATGTGAAACAGCTGAAAACAAAATTATTAAATTCTACATAAAATTGTAGATATCTAAATAGGGACAGTATGGGAGTTTTCAACAGCATTGGAAATTATAGTCAGAAAGCTCAGCTTTTTACATTACAACATATGAAGTCTGGTTTGGCTCCCTTTATTTGAAGATTAAGACAATGCTTCTATACACATATACTGAATTAAGCTTATTCTCTGTAATTATAGAAGAGTATATACAAGAGAATGTAGTTGCTAAGCAGAACAGCAATTTTGTACCTTAAGGAAAAAAGTTAATGTTCCTATTATTTGGTTGAAATCTTTCAGTGGAGAAAAATGCTTGAAAAATGTGTGCTTCTCACCAGCACTGCACTACAGCAAAAATACACAATCTGAAATCCAGGATGGTGTATGGTTCACAAAAGCTTTAAATGAAGCCCTCAGGCAACTCCCTGTGTCGATATCATATAGTATTATTTCAATGTGATAAAAGGAAGAAATTATTAAATAACACGCCTTGAAAGTAAATATATGAATTATGTTTAATTTTAAATCCACGATCCAAATGGACTATCATTTCAAAGGTTATTTCCTTACCTCAACAGATAAACAGAAGGACCCCAAAAATGCAAAAAAATCAGTGGAATCGGGAGCAACTGAAAATGATCATGGCAGCACTGAAATGGCCACAACTTTGCCAGATTTCAGTCCTGCATGAGTCACAGGTCCTGGATTTTGAATGCATGCTGTAAGTTAGCCCATTTGTGGTATGTTCATTCAAAAAATGTTGCCCTATGATGCACTGTTTGCTAATTAATGGTTACAGTCAATCAAACACACAAGTTTTGGTAATATATAGATTTAAATGCATGGCAACAGTTTTTGTCCTGACAGCTTTCACTAGTTTTTAGAAGATGGCCTCAAACAAAGCACTGTTATACTTTGCTTAGCCTAATCCAGTGGAGAAAAAGTTTAAAGATGCCAAGGTACTTGTAACCATTTGTAATGTAATATATTGCTGAAAGGTTAAATAATTGAAATTGGCTATCCAAAGGTATGATAGTACCAGTCAATTTCTAGCTAAAGCTTTTTATATTTTAGGGAAGAAGGATGGATATGTTTAAAGTTTTATATGCTTGAGGATAGCACAATATTGTAATGATGAGCAGATTTGTTGAAATCCGAGAATAAAAACACTTCCCAGATATACACATATACACACATCCAGAGTTTGTATATTAATTTCAGAACTAAAATTAAACAGGAAATGAAGTGATGCTGTTTGAGAGAAAACCGTTTCATATCACTAGTCTCAGTTGGCAGGGTGGGGTGGAGTGAGAGGGAATAAAACAAGATTTTATGGGGAAAACCAGAATATCAGTGTTCTGAAAGATGAAAGGACTGTAGTCTCACTTGAGAGATTGTGCTGTAGTCCTAATATTTTTTACATCAGTTTCACTTTCATTCTTAGATTTGTATTCAAATATCTGGAATTGGAAGTGGAAATTGTGTAGAATTCTTTTTTTTAACTCAGTTGACTTGCCAGGTGTAAACCATCAGTGGGTATTGATGTTGAACTCAATGGTTGAGTAACATAACATTACAGCTTTGAGCTGTAATTTGATCTAATGGGGTCAGTCTTGCAGTCAATCAAGTAATCAGACTGACTCAGCAGATTCCTGGCTCCTTCCTTCCTTCCTTCCTTCCTTCCTTCCTTAACTTACTTAAAAATTGACAGGGCACAAACAATATCTGCAGTAAGGCTAAGATTCTAGATTCAGACATGATGATCACATAGTTTAAATAAAGTAAGATTTGTAAATCACCACCAAATTGCAGCTTCAGTTAGTGTCATTTGTTGCCAAAATTAATCATGGTTTCTTTCTTAGCATAGATGCACATATCATGCAGATCAAAAACACCTCTATTATTCATTCATTTGTGTATTTAAATGTATTCTACTTTCTACTTCAGTGGGCTCTGGGCAGCATACAGAAATAGAGAAAATGGAAATAGCTCAAAACATTGAATTAAATAGACAGCCCAGATTAAAATAATCTAATAGCAAAAACAACTAAACAAAACAGGGGTCATTTGGGGGTAGTGGAAGCGTTCCAATTAGAACCACAAAATTACAGAAATTAAGTATTCAGTCCTGCATCAAATGAGGAGGAGGAGGTACAAGAAGAGTATTAGAGACTAATTTGTTGGGCTGAGTTGTTAACCCTGCAGCTAATGATCAAAAATTAGGGAAATCTATTTTATCAATGTTTTTATTTTAGCACTATTCATATAATATTAGTTTTTAGTACTATATTAAACAGTAATAAATATGCCAGTTTGGTATAGTGATTAGGCTCAATAGGGCTGAAAACCAGGAAATCATGAGTTCTAGTCCCGCCTTTGTCCAAAAGCCAGCTTGGTGATTTTGGGCCTATCATTCTTTCTCTCATCCCAAGAAAGAAGTAGGCAAAGACAAACCACTTCTGTAATCTTGCTAAGAAGACTGCAGGAATTTGTCCTGGAAGTCTCCCAGAATTGAAGATAACCTGAAATTTCATGCATGTACAAATTTTCCTTCCTTCCACCTACCTTCCCAATTGCACATTTTTCCTCTGAGAGCTGCTAAGGCAGGGGTGTCAAACTGGCAGCCCGCGGGCCAGATGTGTCACATGCAGGCCATGCCCATCCCACCTCCGTGAATGGGAAAAACATCACAAAACATCATGTGACAGCAACGTGATGGCTGCGAGTTTGACACACATGTGCTAAGGGAATAAGATCCACATAAGAATATATACTCCTATAGCAGTTTTTGGAGCATCTCCTCAGTTAGGATCACTATTCTGGATCATGTCCTCATAATATTGACATGGTTGATTCCAAACTGCCTGTTAACACCCATATTCTGTGTTAATCAGAAACGGTACAGTCGGAGCATACTTGTTGAGTTTTTCATTTGGCCACAATTTAGTTCTGATGTAATGGGCCATTTGTCCTTACATTCACAAATGTTGGCGATTTTTTTGGTTATGCAAATCTCCCCTTTAAAAAAAATGGTCAGCTCTTTGCAGGATTTGAATTGTAGCAATTTCTTAAGGTTTGCTGCTTTTAACAGGTTTTGAACTGTAATCTCCATCAGTCACAGTCAGAATGGCAAGTTTAAGGAATTGTAGCAAATGAGGTCTAGAGAGGAAAACAGATTGTGTGCTATTTATAATGGGTTATTTATGTTTGGGGCATTCTTGGATCCCACATTGGGGAGAAGCAACACATATTTTTAAAAAATAAATATACATTTTTTCCAGTTTTAGGATTGCTTAAGTATGCATTTTAAAAATGATTCCTAACACATGTAAATAGTATATAAGTAAAATTTTCAGTGTTCAATTGAGTAAGGACGACCTATGACTAATATAAAAATAGTGTATTTTAAAAGTATTTGGAAATTAAATATTCATATAGATTTTATTTTTATGAAATACCTATTTTTGGAAGGAATGTGCTAGCTCCTTTCTAGGTCTAAGAGAGTGACTGATCCAGTCACCCAAGCTGGTTGGGTATCCAGCAAAACATTATAGATGTCATATGGTATTCTTGTAGGAAGCCCAGAGACTTTAGCTTGGTGGTATAGAAATGTATAAATAATTAAAATGTCATTGAAAACATTATTTCATCATAAAATGATGCCATTTATATAAATAGCAATATTGCTCAGGTTTCTACTTTTCTACTTTTACTTTTTTCAGCTTGATAGATTCTTCTTCTTCCCCTGGACTTTATGTATTAAAACTCTTAAGGAATGTATAGCAATAATCAAATCATCCTATTTCTTCAACTTAAAGAAGGTCCAGACATACTAAGACTTTAACTTCCTAAGACATACACTGCATGGCCAAAGGATGAAAATTCATATAAATTTAATTCTCTTATGGGAAAAACTGTGTTAATTGTTTTGAATTGAAATAATCATATTAATTCCAGATACAAATCCAAAGCCTTCAGGAAAAGGTGCTATATAATTAAGAATGTTTAAGAAGGTTTCAGAGAAATAACAAAATTAAGGCAGGCAGACAAAGCTAAACGTCTAAACAAACGTTTCATTTCCTTTTGGTGGTGAAATGGGGAGGGGTAACATGTAAAGCATTGATACAGCTAACAAGCTGTATTGCCTCAGAAAAGGAAATAGCTGACAGTTTCTATCAAGCTTTTAAAATAAACAGGAAGTTAAGTGGAAAAGGAAAAAGCAAGCCACGCTCAATACTCATAGTCTTTCACTTCAAACAGATGGAAAACTGCAAGACAAGAGCAACACCGTTTATGCTACTGACATTGGTAACATCAGTAAAATAATTATCAAATTATATTAGTTCAGATATACAAAAAAGCTGTTCTTTTTTTAAAGCAAAGGTTTTACAGCAATATTTAATAACAAAATCTAATATTAACTTTCATTTGTAGATTTATGCCTATCCTTTGGCAAAATCTTTGCCAGTAGGTTTTGCCAAAGCACTTCTACAGAAAAAAAGGGATTTCTTTTATTTGCAATTTAGAGAAGCAACTGTCATTTTTGCCCTCGTGAATTTAAAATTGTCATCGCGATTTGAATTGAAATTTTAACTGAAAATCGAACCTAATAAGAATTTCTGTATTCTAACTCAAGTGCAGCAAGTAAAACTGGCCACTTCATGAATACATTGACTTTGTCTATAGATTTTTTTGTTTTTACAATTCAGAGGCTCCCAAAATTTAAGTTTTAAACTATCTGTTTTAAAGCAGATTCTAATTCGATATCTATCAAGGAAAATTCTGGTCCCAAATTATATAAAAAAATTAAAATTTTAATTTAAAAGTTATGAACACAATTCAATGGCAACCGTCACATCAGTATGAAACTATGGCTTTTAATTCATTTGTAGTTATGAATTTAAATCAGTGTTCAGCATGATGTGAATAAGCTTTGAATGGTTTAGTTACCAGGATAAAGCATGGAAATTGCAGTCTTATAATATGATAATCCACATATTATTATTGGCATATTATTATTGGCAAAGGCATAATATTATTGATAATTAGTAACAAAACAATCAGGAAAAAGGGGACTTAATGTTCACAGATTTAATTTTTGAAGCACATAAAATCAAGACATAAAATCAGACATATCAATCATGTCTGAGATCTTACTGGCAGTCCTAAAATACTGAGTTATCTATGTACCCTAAAACCATGAATCTGCAGGATAGTTTAAACAAATTATGAACAAATCTTTGGTTTAATGCAAATCCACACTTGCCTGTACATCTACACTTACGTTTTCACCAGATTCTAATAACCTGTTGATGAGCATTTTGTAACAGTCAATACTTCTATGGCTAGGCCATTATTGTAGACAAAACTAAACTGATTCACTCTTGTAAGTGATAAATACGGAACTATATCAGTTACTATAAATCCTTTGCTTTGCCTTACAAAAATGGGTATCTATCTTTGTCCTCACAGAATGATTGCAAACTGTTAATACAGAATGATAACAGAAGGCCACTGAACCAATAGATCTTATTGGAACAGGAGACAAATCACTATAGCAATAGATTTAACATCGAGCTTCAGATGGCCACAATTCTTACTGATTTAACTCTACATAAGACTAACAGTAGTTATAAGACTAAAAATGTCCCAATTATTTCTGTTCATGTCATGAGAACTGACTGAGTGGGCATGCTCCAGGTCCTCTCTATTAAACATGTCAACTTATGTTGTTGTGTCTTCTCTGCTCCTGTGCTGACCAGCTGAAATAACATCTCCCCAAAGAGATCAGGATAGCTTCAAACATGGTGATCTTTCTCAAGGTTTAAAGACACAGTTGCTCCACACAGCATTTGACCCAGGACATTAAGCAAACTCCATTGATTGTTTCTTTTGGTTGTTTTCACCAATTGTAAATTCTGAATGTTTTAGATGTTAAGTAGGTATTCTGTTGATAGTCTTGGCTGTCTATTTTAAACAACTGGGGTGGGATTTTTAATTTTCTGTTTGCCACTTAGAATCACAGCAGTGGGATGATTGGCCGTATGATTGCTTAGGTATAAGAGTTAGCCTGTGGTAAGACAGGTGGCCATAAATTTGATAAAGAAAAAAGATAGAATGAAAGAGAAAGAGAAAGAGAGAGGGAGGGAGGGAGGGAGGGAGGGAGTGTGTTAAGTATTGACTCAGCCTTCCATCCTCTCGGGGTAAGTAAATTGAGGACCCAAGATTGTTGGGGGCAATTAGCTGACCTTGTAAAAATGCCGCTTAGTAATAAGCAGGCATATACAATGGAATGAAGGCTATTGCTGAGCACATTGGGTTGTGCTCCAAAAATTGTAAGCCGCCCTGAGTCTTCGGAGAAGGGCGGCATATAAATGTAATTAAAAAAAAAGTATAGTACAGGGTTTTAGGGTTGATTCTCCAAGAAGATATTGCCCTATGAGGGCCAACTAGCCTGCTCCAGGACCAAATTTGAAGCATTAAAGCTGGATGAGAGCTAATAAATTAGGCTGTTTATACTATGTAGGCCTTTAATAAAATGAGGCTCTGGAAAATCAGAAACTAATGCTTGTTGAGTTTCTACTCTGTGGTATGACTTAATTATTCTTAAAACAATTACTCTTGTCATTCCTCTGTCTCTGTTATTTCATTCTATCAATAAGAGCCAATTATGTGAAGTAGGAGACATGAAAACAAAGAAAAATGATGTCAGAAAACAGCATGAGTTATGCTAGATGGAGGAAACAATGTTTTATCAACAGGACAACGTTACTTACAGAACTTAACTTATATGAATGTTCCAGTTTTTTCCAATTAACAATATATAGGCACTGTAAAGTATGCTACATAAACACTACTTGATCACAATTCCCATTCCTATTTGCTTTCTAAGGGATGCATGACTGGGGACAAACTGCACCCTTTTCTAGGCCATAAGAGTGTGGCAAGTCACTCATATATCTGGTTCAAAATGGAACTGCCATCTTGCTGATCAGTCAGAATCAATACAGCAGAATACCATACTGCAAGAGCAGCACTGGTTTCCTCTTGGCTCCCAGATCCAATTCAAAATAGTGCTGAAATATTTTATGGTTTGTTCCTCAATGAAAAAAAAATTTGAACCAATTTTATCAGATGGTTCCTTCAGAACCATATGATCCAGGTAGAATCTAATTGTTCACTTTATCCTGGACAAGAATCCTTTCATTCAAGATGTTAAAAGGGAAGAACTTAGAAATAACCCTACTCCACAGAAGCTCCCTAGTTCAAGAATAACCGTTCCCCCACCCCAAGGTTAGGATAACCCCTCCCCCGCCCAGCAAACATGTTGAGGTTGCATTTCCACAAGCTTTTGGGGCAGAATGTGCCACTGAACCTGAGACACCTATTCAGAATAATAAAGGTTAGATGACTACCTTGAATTTCAAATGTAATGAGTCCATGGAGAAGGCAGCCTACAAATGTCAGGATAAATAGATAAATAAAATAAAAGCATACAGAATACTGATGTCTTCATAACAGAGAACTTCGGAATACATTTAAAAGCAAAAGCCCCAATTTCTGATTTTCTTTCAATGAGGCAATAAACACTTCCCATTAGGAAAGAATAAAAAAAAGTTTTTGTTTTCTCTTTACAAAAAAAAAACCCTATTCGCAAATTAAAATCCTCTTCTATCTATATCTGAATTAACAGAAATTATACCTGTACTCGTTTAAAAAACCAAATCCTTAAACTGACACTTCAGCTAAACATTTGAATAAAACATTTGTAAAATTAACTCAGGTTTTAGATAAGGACTTACCCAATGTGTCTTTTAAATTTTTAACCAAGGAGCCTTTCTTCAAGCTGTTCTTTCTCTCCACATAATTTGATGGCACGTATCCTGTTTTGTTGGCTGCGTTTCTTACTCTCCACCATGTCTTGGAATCATCCAGCAGCCAGAGGCGTTCATTCTTTTTTATGTCAAGTTCTTGGTCCTGTTGGGCAGTATAATCCCACTTCGCTATAACAATAACTTCTTCTGTCATCTTTCATGGAGTCTCTCTGTCATAAAACAAATAGATGCATTGAAACACTCACGAGTTCCTCCACCACCGTTCATTCAAACTTTAAGGCCTGAAAAATGTTAGAAAGTATTTTTAAGAATATATACCATTCAGTGATCATCGAGTCATTTACCACGCATAAAATACAAATTCACTGAAATGTATTCTCTGCCGCCTCGATTATTAGTGAAAAGAACAGAAGAAACAGAGAGCCTTAAAAACACAGCAGAGTGATCTGACATTTTTTTCCCCAACTTCATGACAAACTGGCTCATAGACTATGCTCAGCTTAGCACAATATGCTGCTAATAATTCTAAAGGAACAGAGTTCAGTCCTCACAGGTCATGATCTTTGTAATTCCAATAAATGGCATGCATTTTTACATGAACGTTTTCCCATTACACAGAAACACAATATTTTTGTGCTATTTTCCTAAGCAACTTCATTATCTCTGCTTCTTTTATTTAACCTTCTTCATCCCTCCCACTGCACTGACTTGATCACAGAAAACAAGCATTATTAATGTCACATAAAACTTGCCCAGTTCATATTTCTGAAAATTTGCTAATTCATAACCTAGATGCTGATATGGCAAATTAAGCACAGCAATACTGTGAAACCCTGATGAGAGAAAGACTGTCCCAATCAGGAGAATGGGTCAAGTGGGGATTAGTCTGGAATCATTAGTTGACACAAGAGGGCAAGGTCTTACTTTTCAATGCCAATGAACCTTATCTAGTTCAGGGGCAAACTACCAGGCTGGGAAGATTCCTATGAACTATATGGTAGTAATTCTGTCAAAAACAAGCAATTCATTCCCTTTTAAAGTGAATATGCCATATTCAATATTGGACCAATTTATTAATGTTGCTCTATATCTTTTGCTCCAAAAATTTTCTGCAATTGAAAGCCTATGAAACTGAGGAAGTCACCTTCTCCCAATAGTTTTCCATTTAGTTTAAAAAGTATACTGCTGGATTTCTAATCCAATTTTACTAGAACTTCCAGACGAAATGTTTTTTTAAAAAATAGGTAGCCTTGCCTGTCAGCTTTAATGAACTAATATGACAAATGTTCTTATGGTGAGCAAAGATTCCACTCTATGATCTAATTATAAATATTTTTTCTTGATAAAAGTGGGTATTGGGATTCTTAACAACTACTTTCATTACAGAGAGCTTTCCCCAATCTAGCAGAAAGTGCATGATTGCAGCACTGATTTTGATACATATACCTATAAATACTTATGGGATAATCCCAGCATAAAAATAGCATCTAAATCTGGTGGTGGGGTTTTATTTTTTCAAACTGAATGTCTCATAATTACTTCACTGCAAGGAAGCCATTTTAAAAACTTTCAGAATTGAAAAGTTGTGATTTACTTTTTTCCTGTAATTACTTGAGCATTTGCTGTTTGTTTTATGACGCAGGGGCTAATGATGCTTCTGAAGCTTTAAATGTTTTTGACCATTTAACTGCTTCCTGAGCTTTTCCCTTTTTATTAGAAGCCGAAGAAAGCCGATATTAGTTATGTATGCAGTCTCTGGAATACTGAACTGGAATATTTTTTTTTATGATAAAACAGAGAGGTCACTTTTTAACCAGCTCCTTGATATTGGACCTGTATCATCAGTTCATACAGTTTAGTATTAGTATCACATTTTGCAATTAATTGCACGTTAATTGTACCTGTTCTTTTGCGCATATGTGGAATCTAGTAAAATATCAAAAACTGGACTTTCTGGATATAATGTCAGATAAAAATTTTACAACACTAAAGTGAGAAAACTAAATCTGATTTTTAGCAACAATTGTTGATAAATGTGTTGTTTGTCAACATTTTAATTTTTCCCTCCAACAAATGAAATGAATGAAAATGAAGGAAATTTTGTTTGTTCTGTAGCATAATCTCTAAACCATTTTTCTTTCTGCAAAAATATATATGATTATTTAAGTTAAATTATTTCTAACAATTTTTGTTAATCAGTTCAGGACTGGTTGAAAATAGTTTTAATATTACAGGGAGGGGGTGGAAGAGAAGGAGCACAGTAAAAGGAAGCTATGTGAACATTATATGACAAAGTAGGCTACAAAATGAAAACAAATACCTGTGTTTTTCCAAAAATAAGACTGGGTCTTATTTTCGGAGGGGTGACTTATTTTTCCCCACGTATGGTTTATTACTTCTGCTTGCTTGCAGCAGAGCAGGAGGCTGCGCGATGTGCCAATGCCACCACCAAGAAGCAAAGTGGTGGAGCTGCCCCACACTGGCTTACCTCAGGGCCTCCACAGCCAGGCTACCTATGCGCTGACACCTGCCTTACCTTGCGGTCGTGGCACCAGCATACCACTCAGCTTCCTGCTCCATTGCAGCTGCAAGCAAGCAGAAGAAGCGGCAGCAGCCACATGAGCTCCTGCTGCACATGGCTGTCTGTACTGCCGCTATAAGGCAAGCATTGGAACCCTGAGGTAAGCTAGTGCAGGGCGCAGCTCCACCACTTCACCTTGCCTCATGGCTGCAGTACTGCAAGCACCCAGATGGAATGAGCAGGTAGCCAGCTGAGCAGGCTCTTAAATAGGGCTTATTTTGAGGGTAGGTCTTATATTAGGCACAAACAAATGCTAGGGCTTATTTTTGAGATAGGTCTTATTTTCGGGGAAAACAGGTAAGAATTCCAAAAACAACCACTATAGCAACATGTAAATTTTAGTAAATTTCTGTAATGCTAGACATGGACATAAATATATGTAATAAAATCCTTTGTATTCAGAATTCTATCTTGTGTGCCACATTTACTGCTGCTCAAATCAACTTATTTGTCATGTTATTACATGGTTTTTACCATATTACTTTTCTTTTATAACAATACACAAAATTAAAAATAGCACATTTGATCAAGAAACCTTTAAACCTTGAAACTTGGCTCAAGGCTCAAGAGCCTTGGTGGTGCAGGCTGTTAAATGCCTAGCACTTAATTCCAGATTCCTGCAATTAGTGCAGGCTCGAATCCCACTAGGCTCAAGGTTGACTCAGCCTTCCATCCTCTCGGGGTAGGTAAATTGAGGCCCCAAGATTGTAAGGGGCAATAAGCTGACTTTGTAAAAATGCCGCTTAGTAATAAGCAGGCATATACAATGGAATGAAGGCTATTGCTGAGCGCATTGGGTTGTATCCCAAAAATTGTAAGCCGCCCTGAGTCTCCGGAGAAGGGCAGGATATAAATATGAATTAAAAATAAAAAAAAATTAATTAGGGCATCCATCAGAATCCTGACAGTCAACATTTTCTGAAAAGGAAGACTTAATTGCCACTGAACATGTGGAACTACAAATTCTTTATTACACTGAACTTTCCTATTCAGTCTTAAAGTCTTCTATCAGAGGTATTCTGCTTGTTGTTGGATAGATAGATAAGCTTTCTACCTGATAGATAGTCATACTTAATATGATTGTATTCACTATAACAAGCCCTTATCTAAAACTAATGTATTATTTTGCTACTGTATAAAGTCATGTTTTTGCTATATTTTACTGTCTACTTTGTAATAGGTCTTCATTTAGATGTTCCATACTGATAATGATCTGAGTTTGTTGTTGCTCACTAAATTGCTTACAGATACTCAAATGTTTCCAGTGCCATATTTATTCCAGAAAAACATGTGTATGGTTGTTTAATTTCTGAAATAGAGACTCCTACTACCGTGTTTCCCCGAAAATAAAAATATATTTTTTGGCTCCCAAAAACACACTAGGTCTTATTTTCAGGGTAGGTCTTATATATTTATGGTGCCAAATAGTGGGTGTGAGTGTGTAGGGGGGTTTCTGGGTGCATGGTTGCTCCCTGAAAAGTCTTCCTGGAACTGGAGATTTACACTAGGTCTTATTTTCGGGATAGGTCTTATATTAGGGCAGGTTTAGAAAATGGTGCTAGGTCTTACTTTCGGGGTAGGTCTTATTTTCGGGGAAACACGGTATGACATTGTAAAGCAAAACCAACCTGAATTGTAAAAATTGTCCTCAAGTGAGAGTTGTCCTCATTTTGATAAGCCAGGTTATGAGGCCTATTGTTACCAGCTGTATTTGCAGTTATTTACTTATTACTAAAGTTTCTTTAAAATTGAAATCTGATTCTAAGAAAATAAATCACAGAAATATATCAAGATTCTGAGTATTTCCTGTACTTTCCTATTTTCATGCAAAAACATACAATCCCAGGAACAGAAATATAAGGGATGCTAATAGCTTGGTATGCATTCCTTTATTGTCTCCAAATCCTCTCCCACTCTCAAATACAAACTGTTACTGAAAATGCATAAAAAGGATTATATTTCCAATGACAACAAATAAAACTTACACCTTTATTATCTTGATTCATTATAATAATATTTTCCTCAAATAGATAAGCTATTTTACAATAATGAAGCCAGATAAACCATGCCAAATAGCCTACCTTGTTTACATTGCTTTTTCTGAAAATGCAGATGCTAGGCACTCTTTTCAAAGTTTTTTTTCAATGCAAGCACCTGCTCTTCTGCCTAACTGTACAACATATCTGATAAAAAGTACAACCCACAGCCACTCCAAAGAACATACAAGTCCTTTGCTACACAGGCCTAGTTACAGGAAACCTCAAGTTAGCTTACTTTTGAGGCAACAATAACAATATAGTTCCTTTGAAAAAGGAAAGCTGGTTGCATGCCCGATTAGTTACACAATGCAGCGATTATTTTATGCACACAATCCTATCATATATTCTTAATTATGTAATTAGATTATTATTTGCAGTTCCTATCTTAAACTGTGATAATCAGAAAAAGACATCTATAACAAAGGCAAACTGACAATTTTTTTCAAGTGATTTTTTCTGAAAGGACAACCAACCCTTAAAATGTTTAGCACAAACTTAAAGTTGGCAAAAGCTAGCAATCCTTTTTTTTCTTGGATCCAATATGTGGTTTCTGCTCATGAATACAAGCCAAGAGTGAGTAATGCAAGTTAATAAGCAGTCTTGAATACAGGTATGCTAGAGACTGGAGAAAGGGTGTGAGATACACCAGGAACTCAAAAATACTTTAAAACAAAGTCCTTTCTTAAAAAAAAAAACCAAGCAAAATTCTCCTACACAACCTGAAACAACTTTTTCCTGCTCCCTTGATAATACAGCATTCTTGTGCTCCATTCACCACACTGGCATACACTTGGCACTAGTCAAGTAATGTGCTATAACATTGCAACAAACTGGAGCCTTCTTTTGGTCAATATTTATTTGGTCAATATCTAAGAACAGCAATAGAAAATGTCTCTCTGCTTTCTGCGACTTTCAAGGGGGAAAATAACCTGTCTCATTAAAGTAACCTTGTCTTTTCCCAGGACTGCAAAACTCCTGTAGTGACTTCATTTCATCCTCGTTATATCAGAAACAGATGTATCTGCTTTAATAAGATAACAATATTTTCTGCATTTGTATTTCTGCGTTCTGAAGGACTTCTTTCAATAAAATTAGAAATATTGCATGGCTCTATTACATATCTTCCAAAGATTACAGATTACATTCATTAGCCCTCAGGAAAAAGACAAATAAAAATTAGAATTAGAAAAAAAATAAGCTTATTCAGAAAAAAAAGTTTACTCAGACTTACTTGCTCTTGAATTTAAAATGCTATGAAGAAACAGAATTTTTTTTATTATTTTAACTCATTATAAAAATTTAATTTCCTTCCGCAGACAATGCTATTTTCATGTTATTTTTAAAATAAAGGTTCTTTGCTGAAACTGCTTACGTATCTGGTGTTCTTTGAGCTTGGTTGTTTTCTTGCAAACTTTTCATTACCAAACTAGATAAACGCAGATGATGATGGTATTACCTAGTTTGATCATGAAACATCCTCCAAAAAAACAATCAAGCTCAGAGAGCACCAGAGACTCCACAGTTCAACTCTCAGCTACAAATATTATATCTGCTTCCTAGGATGTAGCAAGTGATAAACTGGCTTTATTCCTGATATGTATTTGATGTCAGTTCCCCGAGACCTAAATTCCATATAGATCATAGACATAAGAAGACATGGAAACTTGGTTTCCATATAAAACTCAAACTATACAACTCTAACAAAACATCCCAAAGGTGCTTTTTCAAGAGGCAACTAGACTCTCCATAAACAATTCTACCAAATGTTTTGTGTTAACAGCAACAGATTTGATTACCTCATGGGTTTTCATCACAAACACCAGGCTTAGGTGTAAGGGTACCAATATCTCTAAAGAACAGAACGTAGTTTTCCATTTTGTCAACCAGGTCCATGATTATTTACTAAAACTTTTTATTTATTCGATTTTTATCCTTTTATTACTTTAGAACTAATTCAAGCCAGGAAACATACGTAATGCTCCTTCCTCTTCCTCTTTTCCCAACAACCACCTTGAGTTGAGCTGGGAGAAAGTGACTGGCCCAAGGTCACCCGGTTGGCTTTCAATCCTAAGGAGGGAATAGAATTCAGATCTCCTGGTTTCTAGGCCACCACTTTAATCACTATACTAAACTGGGTCCCCAGTTTAATATTTAAGTAATGTTCTATTCAGATATGCCTTTGTATGCATTCTAAAAACAATATGAGGAAGATAACTGGACATGTATTCCTACCAGAGGGGGGGAAATGTGATTGAAATTTTGTTCCAGATCAGGAAGGTTGCCATTACAGTACTCTGCTAAAATAACGCCTGTAATTACATTCAGCCAAATGCAAACCTTTCCCTTGAACAAGAAACTTAAGTGCTATGGGGAGAGGGGAGCAGTAGGGCCTGAGCATGTGTCCTGTCACTCCACCACTCCACTGTTTTAGAATGCCTGAGAAATGTTGAAAATGGAACAATTGGAAACACTGCCAAACAGAAGAAATTACTTATTCATAAGTATTGTGATTTTCAGCTCAAGCCAGCAGACCTGAAAATTCATCCATTAGAGAAATGAGGTCACTTCTTTAGTTAGTATTTGTAGCTAGATAATCACACACCACTATGTTTTCATTCAGTTTATTTCATGTTTTCAGGCATTCCAAAAATAGAGTGCACTGGAGGAGAAACGAAAACAGTTCCAAATGACTGAGATGATTGTTTTCTTTTTGAAAAACTTGCCCAATGTTTATGTTTTTCAAAGTTAAATTTGAACACACACAAACCTACTGACCTTGTTATGATTGTGAGATTAGGGTTTGGGTTTTTTGGTGCCTATAGTCCTAGAAAGAAGTCAATGGCAAATCACTTCCAAGTCCCTTACCAAGAAAACTACAAGGGGTTGCCCAAGCAGTTGCTAGGTGTCAAGAATGGCTCAAAGACACTATATATAGCTCAAACAAATTAAGTGATTATTTTTTTCAATTTCAAGTTGTTAACTTAAATATTGATATATCTTGTGGTAAGCATACATTTAATTAACTTTATTTCTTGGTAGTTTTAAAAACCTGAGACGTCAGCCCCCCTTTTATTTTATATGAATGTGGTACAACAAATTTCTTCTGAGCTTTACCTAAATCACTTTAATCAAAATATTGCTAATCACCTACTGCCTATTTTTTTTTATAACTGGAAAAACTTTATTACAACGATTACTGATAGGTGTCCACAGGAAGGCATATGCATCATGACACAAAAGAAGTGAACTTTGCATGGACATCACAATGTCACACACAAGTATTTTAAACTACAGCTTTCACCGCAGCACTGTGGTGAAGTCTTAGCTTGCTGGTCCTTGATATACATTTGTGACATAAACTAAAATTTGGGGGAAAGTATATAAGAGACTTCTAATTATAACATCTACATTTATATTTTAATGTCAACAAGTTTTATGCGTTAAAATGGAAAATGAATTGTTGCATTATGCTGCAGTAAGGAAAGCCTTTTGCAAGCAGCACAAATATCTGCAAAAACTTTGCTTCTGTATAAAAATAACCTAACCAAACCTGATCTTTAAGAGTAAAAAAAAGCCCTTCTAAACCTGTTGTTGAATATAAAAAGAGATGGCATGGTACTCAACCAGTCTAGAAATGTCAGCTAAAAAAAGGCCATATTTGAAAGCTGAGCTACTAGTATTAAGAGCTATCAGCGTGCCGCAGGCAACAGGAGACAAGCCGAACATTGGACATGACTGGCCTAAGCACCCAGTCCAATTTCTTGCCATGTTCACAGAGATGTTTAGAAAAAAGCACCACAAAAGCACCTGGTGGAAAAAAACAGAAGATAATCTGAGCATGGATGTGCTTGGGCCAATACCATGTTGGTAAGGGAAGTAAAGCATTCTTACCTAATGTTCTGTCCCCCCTTATTGTGTGAGTGGCTTGTGGTCCAATTGTCCAGTTTATAGTTAAAAATTTTCTTTAGATGAGAATCAATATCATGATCCCTTATCTGTCACCAAACTGCACCCTGGTTTAGTATCTGGAGGCTGTGGTTTTGATGGGAAACAAGCTTCAACAGCAAGTTGCTATAGCAGAGGTGGCTAAACTTTTTCGGCTCATGCCGAAAATTGTGCTCGCATGCCAGCACCAGAAGGCAATGCGCGCAGGCCCCTCACACCCCCTGCACATGCGTGTGACCCCCTATGTGCACCACACATCTCTGTGCATGCCCGCGCACCTCACGTGCACCCTGTGTGCCAGATACCCCACAATCAGTTGTTGGGTGGGCAGCGCACATGCATGCGCAGTGGGGCTCTTCCGGGCAACCTCTCGCGTGCCCGCAGAAGTGGCTCTGCTTGCCACTTTCAGGACGCATGACATAGGTTCGTCATTACAGTGCTATAGGGACATTCAATCTTTTGTTCTGAATGAGAGTGGAACCTCAGATGGTTCCTCTGCACAATTTCAAAGAGCGGATGGCAGCCACAGCTAGGAAGCCCTTCGTATCAATTTCTCAAAGCTATCAATTGCACCTGTTTCTAAACGACCATTGAGCAGGCTGTGATTCATTCATGTCTTGGTCATCTCCAAATTGGATTACTACAGTGCATTCTATATGGCTACCCTTAAAGACCAATCAGAAGATTCAGCTGGTACAAAGGCAGTGATGACGAAAACTATGGGTACTTTTAATTTAGTCCATCTTAACACTTCTGTGCCATAAGATGCATCGGTTGCCAGTGTGTTTCCATGTTCAATTTTAAAATGTAGTTACCTATATAGCCCTTCATGGCTTGATATGGGTTACTTGCAAGTTCACAAGTATATATCCATCCTGTTAGATCCAGGAGGAGAGGCAGGCTCTGAATCCCATCCAGTACCGAATTAAGATCTAGGAGGGCCTAGGAAGAAAGCCTTTTCTGCCATGGCACCTGCCCTCTGGAGCACCATTCCTGCTTTTCAATAGCAGCACAGTGGTGTGGAATAAAATCTCAAGGAAATCAGGCTGGCTTACTCCCTCTGACTTTTAGATGGATATTAGAAACTAATAATAGTTTCAGATAGTGATCAAATTAAGAGCATCTGTATTTCATATTTTACCTACGTTTTTGTTTTATTAGGTTACGATTTTATGATACAAATGTTCTCCTACTTGCTCTGAAAAGCAAGAACAAATAGAAACAAAAAAAGAAAAAGAAATTGTTTCTGGCAGACTCTCATATTCTAAACTCCTAATATTAGCATACAAGGGATATTCCAAATGTACTGAGGGCTAACGGACGTAACCTGGATTAATTGTCACACAGAGTTCCCCACAAATTCAGGGATGCCTTATAATTTGTTATAATCTGGAACTTCGGGCAGTAAACCAATTTATTCTCTTCAAATCTTTCTTTGTCAACACAATAAGGAACAGTGAATTAACCTGAAATATTGTAGATAGTATTGATTATATAGTTCCTGTACTGAAAAAAACTATATCCTTTAACAATTATTGTTAAAGTAATTAATTTATTGTTTGTTTTTAGTTGTGAGCCGCCCCGAGTCCTTTTGGAGAGGGGGCGGCATACAAGTCAAATCAATCAATCAATCAATCAATCAACACCATGGAATGTTTCTGGATTTGGGGAAAAATAAAATTATGAGTTTGAAAACAGTCTATTATAATCATCTTGAAGTGGTATTTAGAACCCACATGTCTGCTATTAACTTACATCAAAAGCTAGTAAAAAAGTGCAATAATTTTAGCATAGTTGCTATTGCTGCTTTATGTAGTAAACAAACTGACACAATGGTCTTTGACATATTCTAAAGCTGCTATGTTTAAAGTGAGGTTTAGATCCACCTTGAAGTTATGAGATCCAGTACAGACCAAGTACAGAGCAAAATAATGTAACTCTCCAAGGTTATTCCTCCCTTTTGGAAGATATATGAGGCCTTATTCTTGTACTCAATTAAAACTTCCCTAAGTACTTTTAATTGGCTTGGATTTGAAATCTATATTCCAATTTTAGGAATTACTTCTGTATACAGTGACTTTATAGGCCATGGCTCAAATTAATAAGTGAATACTACTGAGACTAATATCCACAGAATAAGCTGCAGAAGTGCCACATTTTGCTAAGTTATTGATTTCCAGCCTGTCAACCAAATGCTCTAGGATTAACTGTAGGCACTGATTTGACTAAAAATTGAAGTTCTCATAAACACAGATGTGACTAGAACTTAGCAGATGCTTTATAGGCTCTGTACAGGAAGGTCTTGCTGTATCTATGTTGTTCTACTCAGTGGGTCAGCCACAGTATGTTAATACCTCTGAAACTAGGACATGCTAAAGAAGCATCCATAAAGGAACACTTGGTAAAGGGAAATCCCATCTGACGATCTCCTTGAAGAAACCCATTTACACTTTTTTATCTTAAAGAATAGCTGATATTAAAATAGTTATCAGACACACAACTCCATAAATTGTGGATTGGGTTTCAGGCTTTTTTAATTCCACAGAGATTACTATTTTTGACAGCTTGACATAAAAAATATAAGGCTGCTAAAAGTCTTATTGTGTCAGGTTTGGACAATGGCAGTGTTGTTTTATCAGTCAAAAGTACACCCCATTTGTGAGGACAGCAGAGAAACAGAGTGCTCTGATAAGACGAGACCTGAGCTTGCTTGAGATGCAAGTATCCATGACTGATATATTCTCTTGATTTCTCAAGCGTCATGGTTTGGAAAAGGAAGACAAAGGGCATCTCTTGTGTTCTTGTAAGAGAGCTTGTCTATCAGTTACCCTCTTTATAATGAGACAGAAATCACTGAGATAATTATAAGCACTCTTATTTATATCATGCCTCCAGCATTGGAGATCAACAAACTGAATGGAGGCTCTTACATGTATATTTGAAAAATTAGACCCTATCAAAACAAGTGGAAGAAATAAACCAGCTAAATCTCTTCTAATGTGAGAAAACTTCTGTTGAAATGTCACTTTCTGAAAATAGTCTTTCTGAAAATAGTAGCAGAAAAGATATTTGCTTTTGCTACGTATCTTATGGGTTGTGACAGAATTTAGCATGATCATTTCAAAATCAATCATTAAAGACATTAATTATTTAGATCCATCCACTCTTAGGATTCTGGGTGTGTGAGAGAGAGGTGGGGAGGAAGGGAGAATGGTTTTTAGTATTAATGTTTAAAATATACCAAAGGAATGAAGACGAGAAAATAAAAGCAAACAGAGTTACAGCCTCTTTACAGAGTTGTCATTTCAATTTCTGAAATGATCTCATTCCAATCTCATCTATGAGATCCAAAAATGATTGCAACATGCTTTATACAGAAGAAAATCTTGTGTCCAACCTTCCTAAGCATATAACTGTTTTATGAATTAAACTCAATTTTCAATGTAACACAGTTATGCTCTTAAGAGGCAATTTCGTCAGATTGGAAGATGATTCTTTGCCCCAACAAAGAAAAGCTTCCCTGAAAGTGGTGCCAGGAAATTCCTTACTAAAATCAACTAAAAAAGAAGAAGTAAGGATTAGAAACAACATATACAGCAAACCAATATTTACTGCAAGATATGGACATGCTTTAATCCAGTGGTGGAATTCAATTTTTTTTACTACCTGTTCTGGGGCGTGGCAGGAGAAAGATACAAAATCTCCAGTCAGAGGTGGTATTTGCTGATTCTCCGAACTACTCAAAATTTCTGCTACCGGTTCTCCAGAACTAGTTAGAACCTGCTGAACACCATCTCTGCTTTAATCTTACTAATAAGGAAATAAAAAACCCAATAAAGCTTGTGATATAATTTGGTTCCAGTCAAAATTCCTCCTAGCCAATCTTAGGGTTAAAAGTATGGTTCACAAATGCTGTAGCATGTGGACTTTTTTCAGTCACATGCTATTTCAAAACGATAATAGATTTCTTCCTGAACTTGAAAAATATGGCAATTTTTTTCTGACCCTTTTTAATCTGCATCTTTTAAAAAAACAATTCAGAATATATGAATTTATCTTAGAAAAAATCAAAACAAGAAGAACCCTTCAACTTGGTCTATTGTCATGGTATTTTACATGAATAAATCATTTTATATGACATTTAAAAAGCTCTAAGACAACTAAAGTACAGTGAATTTATTGTAACAAAGTATGATATTCATAGAATAAATTACTCCTGACTCTAAAGTAATAGAAATTGAAATGTTCAAAAATCAATTGATGTGGTAAAAATGCATGTTATAACTCAAAGCATATTATTGCCCCTAAAAAGAATTATCCAAAGAAGAATTTGCTATATAGTATACAGTAGTTGCTCAAGATTAGTATTACTATGAGTAACTTTAAAAAAAACAAAGCATAGTAATCCTATTCAATAAACCTATGTCCAATTAAAAATTATCCCTTTGCAAACTCTAACATATACTATACTAAGAATTTTATGTAACATTTTGTTAATGTTCTTTTAAACATGAATGCACAATCACTACCACTTTACCAACCTATTTATCTTCACTTTCCCACTCATAGACTAGCAGATTGTTTTCTTACATGCAAGCACAGTAGTTCTAATTATTTAGGACATTAGAGATTATTTGATCAAAAGAAACCATATTGTCAAGGTAGGCAGAAATCTGCAAGCCAAGAACTTCAGTATTTCATTGTCCACAAGGAGAAACAAATACATACAATGAATTCTCTCTCTCAAAAAGCTGCAATTTTCTACATTTTACAGTCAATAGGATCTAGAAATACTGCTTATCTCACTTTGAATTTCTATTCCATGTTCCTGAATCTGGTCTTAAAATCCATTAAAGGGATGCTGAATGAATATGCCAAAAACATGGCCAAAGCCTTTATCATTATATACAAGTATAAACTGTTCTTAGAGGGTGAACTAACCTGTAAACCATTTTTGTAGTAGTTATTTCAATCCTAAAATCTCTTAGCACTTGAAAAAAATCCTCTTTCCTTTGCTCATGTTGGAATAACTTCAATTTATAACATTGTTTATATGATTTAATTGCACGGCCAGGTTATGTCAATTAACAGAATTGTGATTCTTGCATTTATATACATTGATTTTGCTTTGGTCATTTTTTATGGGAAGCGAGAGCTAGTCTAGGCAGCCTGTGGTATCTATCTTCTATCCCTATTTGTCAAATTTAAGTAGGTTCTCTATTGTTTTGATATAGGTGATGGAGATGCTGATATAGTCAGGCATCTTCAGCAGTTTGCAGTAAGAGCAATAATGTTGGTACAGCCACCAATGTATATGCTTCTACAGTCCTTGGAAAAAGATGCCATTAATCTGATCAGATCCATTAGCAGATGTGAAGCACTGATTAGAAACCATAATTATCCTTATCATCTTACTTTTAGATATTGGTGCACTGTTATTATAAAGATACTTTTTTTTGTTTATGGCAGGAAACATGGCCTTCAGCAGGCTAGAGTTGGAGAACAAATAATTTCTAATCATTGCACGTCAGAGGAACAGAAGGTATATAATGGGGTATCACCTGATAAAGAAATAGGACGTATTATTTGGGAAATGGTTGGAATTCTTTTTTGAGAAAACCGATACAGGTGCTCAGTATCTTTTTCAAAGTTTCCATGCTGATTCCTGAAGACCATTTCCTGTGTGCCTTACTGAACTATTAGCAATATACAATTGTGTCAATGTTAGGGGTCCTCCTCTTTTGATTTGTTGCCTGAATATGAAGAATAAACTACTGCTATATATAGAACATTTGTAAAAGGGAAGCTTGGAGATCATAGGCTACATTCTTTCCACAGAAAGCTAGTACCAGAAACCTTGCAGATTACACAATAAATGTTTATACAGCGTTTACTTTTTGAAGAATTAGGGAAATCTTGAAATAGCATTACCTAGATAACAAATAATGGCCAGTAAACCTACATTCTATAACTACTTATATTTTTAAACATGACAGAGTAAGAAAAGGGGGCAAACAAAATATGCAAGCTGTCTCAACTATAAAAACTTCTGATGAAGGCACATAAATCACCTGATGCAAAAATTACAACAAAAAATAACTTCCCTTCCACACACATATATGCAAATCATGCAAATCTATAACATAATAATAAGGCCAAGATATTTTGACTGAATTATATAAGCTTTTTTATGCTTTATATTATTACCCATTCAATATTAAGCCTCAAGGAGCCCTAAGACATCACACACACACAAAAGTAATATCCATTTACATACTAAATGCAAATATTTAACTCTGGGAACCTGCATTCCTGATACCATTTTTTAAAATGCACTTTAAACAAAATATTGCACGTTTTTCTCTGTCCCTAAAATTAGTCTCACTGAATTCAATAAAACCGTTTTCCAATTAATTTTGTTTAGAATTATACTCAATGTTCTCCTCTTAAAATTAAAAAGCTAAAATATAAAGTTTAACAAAATATATAATGTAAAACGTCCCTAAAGAACAAACAATGCTGAATTTTATTGAATAAGCTAATATGAAAAATAAGCAAACCAAAACAGTTTTTTCCATCTATTCTACTACTGAAAAAAATCCACTGCAATAATAGAAAATTTGATGCGTTTCCAGAAATCTTACCTTTAAAGCAATGTGTATTTTTATTAAGTGCTCTATCATGAATTATTATTTTATTTGTTCATTTATTTAATTTGTACCTCACCTTTATTATTTTTAAAAATATCTCAAGCTGGCAAACAAATCCAACATACCTTCCTCCTTCTATTTTTTCCACAACAACCACCCTATGAGGCAAACTCGGCTGAGAGAGACTGACTGGCCCAAAGACACGTGGTTTTCATGGCTATATGAACTCATGGTCTCGTGTTCGAGCCTGACGCCTTAACCCCTAGCCCAGTGATAGCTAACCTTTTCCACATCGCGTGCCATAGGTTTGCCATCATGGCCCTAGACCAAACTGGTTTATCAAATATTGTGAAGAGTTTATCAAAATCTAATGAATCTAATAATTTACAATCAATATTTTCATCTAAGGCTGTCTGCTGAAGTCCGTTAATCAATAGAATACTTAACAGTGTGGTAAAAGTGAATGTCTCAAAATTTAATATAACCTTCACTCAAAATATTTCATCCATCTCACATAAAGAATTAAAATTACATTCCACCATTCTTATACCAAGATATTGACTGCATTTGACATGCAAAATGGGCTTCAAACTCAGTTTAGGCACCTCTCTGCTTTATAATTAAATCAATTAGTTTAACAAGTTAGTGGTGGGGGTGGGGAGATTTCATGGTTACTATCTGCACCTCTTTATAAAAGTTAAAAGCTGGCTTTTTCAGTTTGAATGTCTTGCACCAAATCCTCTGCTTAAATTTGGCTGGTTGTTAAGATACAAGCCAAGGCTGAAATTGGGTATTGTCAGAAGAAATCTAGCTGGTAGAAAACAAAAGGATTTGTAACAAGGCCAAGAAATTTTACTATAAGCTTTTTTATGCTTTATATAATTTTATGCTTCGTATTTAAAGGTTTTAACCTGCTTAATAAGTCTTCCACTGATGCAGCTGCAGCCAAAAAAGCCATTGCAATCTTAAGTTGCATTAACAGAGGAATTCAATCAAGATCACATGAGGTACTAACACCACTCTATAAAGCCTTAGTAAGACCACACCTGGAATGCTGCCTCCAGTTTTGATCACACTATAAAAAATATGTTGAGACTCTAGAGTGTAGAGAAGAGCAACAAAGATAATTAGGGAACTGGAGGCTAAAATCTATGAAGAATGGTTACAGGAACTAGGCAAGATTAGTCTAGTGAAGAGAAGGACCAGGGGAGACATGTAGCAGAGTTCCAATATTTGAGGCTGTCACACAGAGGAGGGGGTCAAAATTTTCCAAAGCACGTGAAGGCCAGACAACAAATAATGGATGGAAACCTATCATTCAACCAAGCTGCAGCCAAAAAAGCCATTGCAATCTTAAGTTGCATTAACAGAGGAATTCAATCAAGATCACATGAGGTACTAACACCACTCTATAAAGCCTTAGTAAGACCACACCTGGAATGCTGCCTCCAGTTTTGATCACCACACTATAAAAAATATGTTGAGACTCTAGAGTGTAGAGAAGAGCAACAAAGATAATTAGGGAACTGGAGGCTAAAATCTATGAAGGATGGTTACAGGAACTAGGCAAGATTAGTCTAGTGAAGAGAAGGACCAGGGGAGACATGTAGCAGAGTTCCAATATTTGAGGCTGTCACACAGAGGAGGGGGTCAAAATTTTCCAAAGCACATGAAGGCCAGACAACAAATAATGGATGGAAACCTATCATTCAACCAAGAAATAAGGATAAATTTTCTGACAGTGAGAACAAACAGCCAGTGGAACAGCTTGCCTTCAGAGGTTGCAGGAGCTTTTGAGAGGAGACTGGACTGCGATCTGTCGGAAATGATGTAGGGTCTCCAACTTGGGCAGGGAGGGGTTGGACTTAGATGATCTACAAAGTCCCTTCCAACTGTTACTCTGTTCTGATCTTTCAAATAAATAGAGATCTAAGCACTTTTTTGACAATACTAAAAGTTCTTGTAGTGTAGATGTCAGCGTTCCAGAAAAACAACTCCAATTAAAAACTCTGAGACAGGCATCTTCTCAAAGTTTCCTTTTATTAGAGTAGTATACTGGAACATCTGGAAAAATCCGAATCTGAGTGTTCTGGGTTTTCCTTTAGTAATTCAAAAGTCCAAAACCAACCCCTGCACCCATCAGCCAATCACATGGCCCAATCACCATCCACCCCAGCTAGAGACATCCCTTCAACCACTCCTCCTCCAGGTGCAGGAATAACATAGCCCTGACCAGAGAAGAATGCTGTTATGTCTAACTACCAACACTCTACAATTCCCCCTCCACAGGAATGTGGCAGCGTGGAAGCTTCTGGTACTAATATTGTTTCCAAAGCTGACAGGCATCCCCCCACCAAAGAAAAAATCATGTCATGGAAAATAAAATAGACAAAACATAGTAAGGGGTTAATACACTGTCCAAACATATCACTTTAACTCCCTCTCCCCCCATCAGGAGGACCTTTTGGTTTGAAATTGTTTAACTCGTCTATCAGCTTTGACATCCCAACCTTTCACCCACCTTGCTTCTGACAAATGATACCCCTTCCTGTGAACCAAATATTGTAAGCGACCCTCCGCAATCGAATCAAAATCTTTTTACTTCCTAATTGTAGTAGCCACTGAGATCCTCTGGATGGTGCTAGATGCTAGCAGCAAACTGCAGCCTAGCTAAGGGGGCCTCTTTTGCTACTGCATGATCTCATCCTCTATCTGTTGGGTTGGAAAGTCCCTGATTTTCCAGGGTTATAGGTGATCTCATTTACTAACATCACCACTAATCTTAAGGATTGGTTGAGGGGTTCTATCAATGTGGTTGAGAGGTATTCTCAATCCAAATGCTGTATCTATGCTACTCTTCCTTGCTTGTAAGAATGGTATAAAAGAATAAACACTGCCCAGGCAGTCAGACATCTTTGGACACTGAAATGACTGATTATTGAATTCCCACACCTAATTTGTTGCACCCTGTACTACCACAGGCTTGGGAAGAGCAGCAGGTATAGGTCTTAAAGCAGAACCTCTTTGCTGGCTTTAACAGACTGCTGTGGAATATTGGATGTATTTTCCCTAGTATTTGAGGGAGGTTAAGCTGAACAGTAACAGGGTTAGTTACTTTCACTATAGGAAAAGGGCCAATGAATTTTGATCCAAGTTTCTTACTAGGTAATTTCAATCTTAAGTATTTGGTTAATAAATATACTTCATCTCCCACTCGAAAAGGTGGTTAGAGAGAACAGTGATTGTCTGCTTGTTTTTTATATTCCTCAGCAGTTTCCACTAAGGCTTTCTTTGAATTGTCCCACCCTTTCTTTAATGTGTCCATTCATTCCATTAGGGACATGGAGGTGCGTGGTTCTCTAGGTAACTCAGGAATAGGAACAAACTCCATGCCAGTAGTTATTTGAAAAGGTATCAACCCAGTACTACTATGTACAGCATTATTATATGTCACTTCTGTGAACGGTAACAAGTCCGCCCAATTTTCCTATTGATAATTTACATAACATCTAATGTATATTGTTCCACCATGTGTCATGCGTTCATACGTTCTGAAGATCCGTTGGTAGCAGGATGGAAAGCAGAGCTAAGTCCCTGGGATGATCCAATGGACTTTAGGAACTCCCTCCAGAACTTAGCAGTGAACTGGACTTCCCGATCTGAAATTATTCGCCGTGGAACTCCATGAAGTCTGTAAATATGTTTCACAAAGTTTGGCCAGCTTTTTCACTGAAGGCAGTCCATTGCAAGTGGTGAAGTGGACTTGCTTAGAGAATAAGTTGATGATTTGGAAACCTCTGTATTTCCACCGCTGTTTGGAAGTTCAACAATAAAGTCCATTGCGATTTCCTTCCAAGGTTTTGTTGGTTCGGCTACAGGCTGGAGAAACCCAGGCAGCTTCCCTGGTCTGTTTTTCATGGTAGCACAAATTGAGCAGCTTCTTACATAGTCCTCTACATTGGTTTTCATCTTTGGCCAACAAAACTGTCTCCTCGCCAGATGGAGCGTTTTCAGAAATCCAAAATGACCCCCTAGCCGAGAGTCGTGACTGTGTTTTAACACTATTAGTTTCATGCTGGCAGGCACATATAATTTACTTCCTTTCCAAGCCAAGCCTTCCCGCAAAGTCAAATCTGTTTGGTTTTCTTTAAACCACGCATGGTTTGACAATGCACCTTTTAAATCTGCTGTCATCTTGTTTTCGGGGAGGTCGGAACAGTGCTTGACTTGCACTCTAGTGGTTGCTTGGGCTGCCGGTTGGGCTTCGGAGATCATGGCATTCACTATTTCCTCTCGTCGGCTGTCAAGTTGGGGTTTTCTGGACAAGGCATCAGCCAATAGGTTTTTTTTCCCCCTGGAATGTACTTTAAGTTGAAGTTAAAGCATATAAAGTATTGAGCCCAGCGAACTTGTTTGGGGGAAAGCTTTCAAGGAGTCTTCAAAGCCTCAAGGCTTTTGTGATCAGTCCACATCTCGAAAGGCTCTGTAACTCCCTCCAGGAAATGCCTCCAAGACAGTAGAGCCCATCGCACAGCAAAAGCCTCCTTCTCCCAAACTGTCCACCAACGTTCTGTGTCAGTCAACTTTTTTGACACGTAAGTATAAGGCATCAGTGTAGTGGCAAAGCCACTACAGCCACGTCACTAGTGTTGGCTTGGACTACAAAAGATTTATCTGGATCCAGATGTTGGAGGATAGGTTCCGCTGGAAACGGCGCTTTAAAGTTTCAAAGGATTTTTGACAGTCCATTGTCCAAGTGAAAGGTTGATTAGGTTTCGGTTTGGTCAGAGAAGGACCGGTTTTTAGTAACTCTGTTAAAGGGAGCACAACCTCGGCAAACAAAGGGATGAATTATCTAAAAATTTGCAAAACCCAGGGAGCTTTGAAGTTGCTTACATGTCTTTGGGGGTTGCCAATCTAGCACCGCCTTCACCTTTCCAGAGTCCATCTCAATCCTGATTTGACACTTGGTAGCCCAGGTACTCCAAAGACTCCTTATGGAATTCGCATTTTGACAGCTTTGCATATAGTTTGGCAGCTAAAAGTTTTTTCAATATTTGTCTGACTAGTTTGACATGCTCTTCCAGGGTCTCGCTAAATATAAGAATGTCATTTAGGTAAACAAGGTCCCTCTTATACAAATGTTCACGTAGCACCTCATTGATCAGCTGCATAAATACCGGGGGCCTTGGAGTCCGAAAGGCATGACTTGGAATGGGAAACTCAGGGCAGTTAAATGCAGTTTTCCACTCATTTCCCTCATTTATGCAGACTTGATGGTAGGCTTCTCTGAGATCTAGCTTGGTAAAGATTTTGCCTTTGAACAGGTGATTTAGAAAGTCCTTCATTAGAGAGAGAGGGTACGTGTTTTGTATGCACACCCCATTCACCCCCCAGAATTCCACGCATAATCGAGACACCCATCTTTCTTTTCTTTAAATAATACCGGGGCTGCCAACCTAGATTTTGCTGGTTCAATGAACCCTCTGGCTAAGTTGGTTTCAATGTATTTCCTTGACTCAGTCATTTTGGTAGGTGTCATGGAAGCAAGTCCCAATATAACAGATTCTGACATTTTTGGAGCTACTATAAATCTTGTAAAGTCATGATGTCTTCCCATTTCTAATCTAATCAGTTCTGTAATCTGGGTGGTTGGGACTGCTCCAATTAATGTTCCATCTACCTGTTCAAACTTGATTGGGCATTTTAGGCCTTTAGTTTTTACCCCTAATTGCTCAACAATTGGGAGCCCAATTAAACATCTGGAACATCCTGTCTCTATTACTGCGTCTAATTCTCCAAATTCCCCAGTCTCAGGCAGCACCAACTTCAATTTAATTGTAAAGGGGATGGCCGCACTCACCATTGGGTCTTCATCATTAGCCTCTCCAGGAAGGGCTTCTTTGGCTGGAGGTTCCCTGCTCTCTCCCGTGGGGAGGGGAACCTCTACGGCTTGTCTGGCAAACTGACTGGTCTCTGGGGGCTTCAGTGGAGCCCTTCTGCCTCTGGTCACTGCAGCTGGGCACGGTTGCAAAACCGGTGCAGGTGCCAGACACTTGGAAGCTCAATGACCAGCTTGACCACAACGGTAGCACTTGATAACCCCTGCAGGTTGGGTAGGAGCAGCCTTAGCAGCCTTAGTCAGAGGACGTCATCGCAATGTTCTCCTTGGGGGCCTCTCAGATGAAGGTTAGTGATGTGGGTGAATTTCTCTATCTAGAGCTATGGACATGGTATACCAATTTTGTTGTCACTCTGGTACCCCTTGGACCCCCATAGGCTTTTTTCACTTCATCATCAATGGTTTCCTTAAAATAGTGCAGAAGTATTCTGTCAGGCCAATCTCCAAGATTTCCTGCGACCCATCTAAAGTGAGTGCCTAGCGTTCATCTCTCCTCTGCAGCTTCAAGAGCTCACACCACATCTTCAGAAGGAGAATACTGGGTCTCAGTAAGTTCTCCGGTATCTGTTCCCACACTTCCTTCTGTGATCTTCTCCTTCTCCTCCATCTTTGCTAAGTCTTTGCACTGCCCAAACTTTAGGTCGGTACTGGAACTCAGCACCCCGAACAGCCCCCTTTCGGGGTGCTGGTAACTATTTAGAGATTCGGGTTAATGTCAGCATTCCAGAAAAACTCAACTCCAATTAAAAACTCTTAGACAGGCATCTTCTCAAAGTTTCCTTTTATTAGAATAGTATACTGGCACATCTGGGAAAATCCGAATCTGAGAGTTCTGGGTTTTCCCTTAGTAATTCAAAAGTCCAAAACCAACCCCTGCACCCATTAGTTCATCACATGGCCCAATCACCATCCACCCCAGCTAAAGCCATCCCTTCAACCACTCCTCCTGCAGGTGCAGGAATAACATGACCTTGACTGAAGAGAAGAATGCTATTATGTCTAACTACCAATACTCTACAATTCCCCCCTCCTACTTTTCCAGGCACAGGAATGTTGCAGCGTGGAAGCTTCTGGTACTAATATGGCTTCCAAAGCTGACAGGAGAAATATGACTTTTTGAATATATTTTTCTTTGTGATATTTGAAATTTTTAATACAAAAGTCTTAGACCATAAATAAACTATTTACTTCTTTATTAAAGGAACACAAGATATGTATTTTTCCCAATATGTACATCCACAAGGAAAATCTGTTAGCAATTATAAGGAGCACCAATGTGTCTAGTCTTTTCCCTTCTAGCTGTGTCATTTCACTATCAACGCAGGTACCGGTGTAATCATTACAATTAAGCTATAATAGCCTCTTAGCATCAATTAATGGACTAGGCTACTTTAGGATTGTATACATTATTGTAGAAGGAATACAGAAACAGGAGTACATGTTAATATTCTGATGGTATTTGAGAAATATGTACTCCATATGCTAAAATATTACCATATTCCCAAAACGTAGTTATATTTGAAAAGAAACCTTTGGTGTGACAAAAGTTCATAAAGGTCTTAAAATCTTTCAAAGCATATTCAAGAAGAAAAGAAGGCATGGAAGATGCAATCTGCTGATTGTCACCTTTCATAGCATTACACAAACCTTCACTGTATGAAAGAACATTTCACAGCAAAATGACACCAATTGGGTATTCAAATGACAAGTCTTTTAGCATAATCCAAACAAAAGGGAATACAAGAATCATACACACAAAATGGTAATCATTCTCTTAAGGTACTGGAGATTCTCTGAAACAATCTTAGAAACTTGATACAACCTTGGTAAGTTTAGCATTGTGACCATAGACAAATTAATATGAAAAAGCACAAATGTAAATCTATCCAGGATTATGTATACGTACATCTGTAAATTGAGAGATTTCTTAAAAATCATTTTACCCTTTGGCTCAAAATAACAACTGCAGAAAAGCTGCCTACGTTGTGAAAAATAGCTAGGTACTGATCTGATAAAAAACAAAAGTGCTGGCATGCTCATCAAAATAAATTTAATGTGGGCGAGACAAATGTTTCGCAGTAGGAACAGTATAGGAATACATGATCTATTCTCCAGTGCTTTAAGAGAATGATCACCATAATGGGCCATTATGCAAAGGGAATCAACAATCTCCTACCACATACTTCATCCTAAAAATAAATTAAGCAAATACAAGTGAAAATTTGTAAGTGATATGCCATGTGAATTGATTAAAAATCCATCTTTCCCTCTTTCACTTCCTTTCCAAATTCTAATCCTATTCAAAGTGTAGGTAAAATTATATTTTTCAATTTTTATTTTATGAAACATACAAAGGGATGTGCCAAAGGGATGGCACAACATTATAAATCCCTAAATATCTCAACTAAAAATCACTGCAGCATCTGTCTCATCTATCAATCAAAATCTCTCTGAATAGAATTTGAGCACAAATCTAATCATGTCATTTTTGTTTTAAAATCTGAAACAGAGTCCTGCAGAATTAGACGTGGAAATCATACTAAAGTAAGGACTAATTTCATAAGCAGATCTAAATGACACCAGAACACAAATTCTCATCTTATCTCTTGCAAAAGGAATAGAACATATCTTTATATACAACAAAAAAAGCCAATCTTACTTATTATTAGATTTTTATGTCACTTCAATCCAAAAGGACTGTAAGTAGCAATCAAACAATTCTGCAATAATATGAACACAATAGCCAACGTAAAACAATTTTCTCTACTTGCATATCCTGGCAGTTCCAAATCTTGGCTATTTGAGATAAAATATGTACCTTTTTATTTTCTGATTCTTTTTCATTTTAAAAGGATAAAATAAAAAACCTAAATATACATCAAGGATTGAAACAAAACTTATTACTATTTACTTACAAGATAGAATGCAGAATATGGGACAGGACCCATATTTACTGACAGTCCACTGACTGAAATCAATGACTTAAATTATTCTAACTAAAGTCCTACTGATTTTAATGAGCCTACTATGCATAATCAAAATCAGATCCATTCAAGATCAATGCAATGAGTTTTTAGAACAGCCAGTATAATTCCTAGCATTCCTCATTCATTTGCATCCACTCAAAAATCCATGGAGCAGGGGAATTAGAATAGTCAGTGTAATACGTATATAAAATCACTTCTCAATAAAAAAAGTATCCTAGTATATACTATATTCTACCAAATGTCAGATTAATTTTTCTTATTATTCTTGATATTATTTATGAATATGAAAAATACAATATCCCATTACTATTTTCTTTCACATTAAATACCAAGATGTTCCTTTTGATTTAACTCCTTTCCCATAAAGGATCACATCCCACCACCAATTTTTATGAACGAAGCTAAGAAATTGTGTGCTCACAACAAAATAATAAGTTTCTGTTGCATTTGTTTAGAAGGAAAAATTCAAAACATCAAGGCATGGACTGCTGACAAAAGAAAAGAGTGACCACAGGCGTATGTCATTCACTGGATCTTTTTATTTATAACACAACAATAAATGTAGATAGTAATCTGTAACTTTAGAAAATATCACAAATCCTATACTTTCCCTTCAATCCAACATCTTTCAACATGATTACCCATTTAAAACTCATTTATTCAATCTATGCAGAGTAGGAGACATTCAAAGAAGCAAGAAAAATGTAATTCCGTATCCATAGCAAACTCTCAAACCATGTATCCTATTAATAAGGGTATTATGAGAGGTATGGGTGGGGTGCAGTTGTATGGCTTTTATGTTGTGGATTTTCAACGGTGTCAGCTGCCTGGAGTTATCCATGTGTGAATTGGGTGACTATATAAATTTGTTTAATAAGTAAATAAAAGAATATGATAGTTATTATGAAAAAAGAAAGTGACAATATGGAACTGATATTTTAAATGATAAACTAGAGTTTCATAACAGCTATCAGTAGGTAACCTCATTTCAAACTGAAAGCAATGGCAAGTGGTAGCAGTAAATTTAATCAGGATCAATGCACACATGATTAATGTAAGGGGAAGCCTATCACCAGCAATATTCATTTTATTGCTGAGGGAAATTGTGTAAGATCCATGGTAAGGAGATTAAAAGGGTCACTGGTTCTCACCTGATACGACCTTTCTCTTTGGGTGGAGATAGCATTCAGGATTGGGTGATCAGTTTCCACTTGCTGATTGGACTAAGTCTGTCAAATCTTTGAGGACACTCCCTCTGTTGCTAGGGTCCTCCCAGAAATTGGCGAAGGAATATTGACAGACTGATGTGTTCTCCTGTAACAATAACATACACCATTACATTCTGAATGGATCAGAAAAGGGTGGGACTGAATGCTATCTCTACCCAAAGAGAAAGGTCCAACGACCCTTCTCCATTGTGGTGGAGAAAGCATTCAGGATTGGGACATACCAAAGCTGGCTGTCCTATGGGTGGGCCTACTGCAGTCCGAATCCCCTAGACAGGATGGACCTTTTGCAGACCTCTCCGTCCAAAAGCTGCCTCAGCAGAAGCAAGAGTCCAGCTTATAGTGTCTGATGAACGGAGGTGAGGCCCAGGTAGCCACCCTGCAAACCTCCTCCAGAGAGGCCTGAGTGGCTCACAGCACCGACATGGTCACACTTCTCGTTGAGTGCGCTGTTATCTGTGGTGGAACTGCCAGTCCTTGAGTTTGGTAGGCCTGGGATATGCACAGTCTTATCCGTATCCCCAGTCGTTGGAGTAACCTTGCAACCCATAGTAGAAGCTTGAAAGGAAATAAAGAGGGATTCAGACCTTCTGAAGGGCGATGCTCTTTTAACATAAATCCACAAGGCTCTGCGAACATCCAGAGTGTGCCATCTTCTTTCTAATGCATGCACAGGATGTGGGCAAAAATCAGGTAACATTAGATCCTGGGCTCTGTGGAACCACAAGTTCATCTTTGGCATGAAGGGTCGAGTCTTAACATCACTCAGTTGGTGTGGAACACACCAAGGTGCTTCCTGAGAGATAAAGCTGCCAAATCCGAAATCCTCCTGGCAGAGGTAATTGCTACCAGGAAGGCCACCTTGCAAGACAAAACTGCAAGTAAGTGGACTTCAGTGGTTCACATGGGGCCTCAGTCCACGACTGCAGTACTTTAGAGAGGTCCCATGTCGGAAATCGATGAACCATTGGAGGCCTCAGGTTTATAGCAACTTTCAGAAACCTGTGGACTGTGGGATGCCTAGACAAGGACTCCACTCCCCCCAAGGACAGAACAGAGGACAAGGCTGCAACCTGCCTCTGCAAGGTATTAGGAGAAAATCTCTTATCTAGCCCTCTTGGAGGAAGTCCAGTACCTGTGCAATCAAGGCCCCAGTGGGGACAATGTCAGACCTAGAATACCATTTGCTGAAAGCCTTCCAGGTTGCATCTTAGATGCGGTTGATGGAGGGTCTCCTGGAGGCCTGGATAGTTCTTATTAATCTGGAGGAATAATTGTCCCGGATCAGAGATCCCTGCTCAATCTCCAGGCGGCCAACTGATGCCACTGGGGCTCTGGGTACAATACTGGCCCCGGGCTGAACGACACTCTGTCCTCCGGTATCCTCCAAGGTCTGGAGATGGAGAGATTTACTAAGTCCGCAAACCATGGCCTTCTGGGCCAATGAGGGGCTACAAGGATAAGTTCTGTTCTTTCCTACAACAGCTTCTGGATCACTCTCGGGATCAGGGGCAGGGGAGGAAAGGCATAAAGTAGCTCCAGTGGCCAAGGGCTGCGTAACACGTTCGTTCCCTCTGCCCCCAGAACCGCAAACCTGGAGTAGAACCTCGGGAGTTGCGTGTTGTCCTGAGAAGCGAAGAGCTGGTACTCTGAATCGCTCCAACAGCTCCTGAAACAAATCGGGGTGCAAATGCCACTCTGCGTGGTCAATGGTGGCTCTGCTAAGCCAGTCAGCCTCAACATTGGCCACGCCAGCAACGTGCTCAGCTCTGAGCGATACCTGGTGTCTCTTTGCCCATAAGCAGTTTTTCTGCCTAGAGCATCAATGGCCATGAATGTGTCCCACCTTGGTGGTTAATGTGAGCCTTGGTTGACACATTATCAGTCAAAACCAGGATGTCCTTACCTGAGACAGATTCCTCTAAGTTTTTCAGGGCCAGATGGACCATCCTAAGCTCCAGCCAATTAATAATATGGTCCAAATCTGCCTGGAACCATTGTTCCTGGATTGGAAATGGGTTCCCCAGCCATAGAGACTGGCATCCATAGTCAGCCAGGGACACCCTGTGTGTAGGTTTTACTTACCCAATTAACTCCCTGATACTCCCCTGACGTTCCTGGGATAAGGACACCTTGCAGGAAATGGTATCTATTACAGCTCCCAGATGGAGTAGAGAGGTGGTGGGAGTGAAGTGGCATTTGGCCTCGTTGACAGAGAAGCCATGCCTCTGGGGCACCTGAATGATTTCCAAATCCTCTGTTGCTTGAGATGGGAGGATGACTGAACCCATATGTCATCCAGGTAACACTGGACTCTTACTGGGATGGCCCTGAGATGGACTGCCAAGGCTGCCAACAGCTTTGTGAATGTTCTGGGGGCAGAGGAAAGCCCAAAGGGCGAGGCCCTATATTGATAGTGCCTCCCATTGTAGCAGAACTTGAGGAATTGTCTATGGACCAGAAGAATGGGGACATGAAGGTAGGCCTCTGTTAAATCTATGGAGGTCAGGAAATCCCCCTGCTTAATCCCCTCTAGAATCGACTGGAGGGAATGCATTTTAAACCTGTATTTCACCAGGCGGTTAAGATGCTTCAAGTCCAGAATTGCCCTCCACCTCCCCCCACCCCAAGGCTTTAGGAATTACAAACAAGATGTATAAAATCCCATGCCCTGTTGGTCCTCAGGCACCGTCTGAATTGCCTTGATTTCCAGTAAGTGCTTAATAGCTGTTTCCATAAGGACCTTTCTCTTCCTGTTCTTGGAAACAGGACAGTGAATAAAAAACCTCAGGGGTGTAGAGAGGAACTCAATGGAAAGACCCGAGCTGACAGTCTCCAGGACCCAAGCATGTGGTTACCTCCTTCCAACGCCTGGCGAATAATGTCAGACGTCACCCAATGGGTGGGTTGACATCTAATTTATCAGGGCCGGAAGGGTGACCCCAGCCCTCAAACATTGTTAAAGCTTCTTGTCCATGGGGGTTGATCCTGCCCCAAGGGATGAAAACAGGGGATGATGTGGGATGCCTTGGGCACAGGGATGACATCTGCTTGGTTTTTGTGGGAACCAGGTGGGTCGGGGTCTTCAGAAGGGTCAATAGGCTCCTGTGGTTCAGGAACCAAGCCTCGCCCTGTGGCTTTTTTAGCCTTGAAGATGGTTGGTTGGAACAGGCCTGGCATAGAGACTTGTTCAGCCTCATTGAGACCTTCATCATCAGAGTAATCTCTGTCCATCATTTGCCCACTGTCAGATGGGATGGAGTGGGAGCTTTCAGCAGGGGCATAGAACCCTGATTCTGAATGTAGGGAGAGATCATCCTCATGATGAGACCTGTGTCTCCTACTATGCCTGGATGAAGGGGCTGGAGCCTCTGAAGGTGAACACTTAGTCTGATTTAAAACAGCTGATACCCTTTGCCTTACTGCCTCATTTAAAAAAGCCTGCATGTTAAGTTGGAATTCAGGCTCTTGCTCCCTGATTGGTCTAATGACAGCTGACATAGGAGAACATGTGGCTTCTGGAGCCATTCAGGGTCTCTGGCCTATAACGGTCAATTGCTGGGCAGACTGAGAAAAAATTTCCAATCTCTGAAGCCTCAATAGACTCCTGTTACTCTTCAGCTCCCCCTGTGGCCGTTTCTGTTACTGCACTGCTGTCAGTTTGCAGTTGCCTATCTCCTCTTAATAACGGTCGCTCCTCATTTAGACAGGAAACTATACTGGACGCCATTTCTTCTGAAATTTGGGCCACTTCTTTTCCTCGAGCCCACAACTTGTCAAGAACCTTGTCTCTATACTGCTTGTCCCGCTCAGCTGCCTTGGAGCTCTTTCGAGCCCCTGCAACCGTGTCCTCTGGCTTGGGCTATAACAGGAAGACATCTGGTCTGGGGATGCTGGACTTAGAGAGCGTGACGGCCTGCAAGCCGTCTCCTCAACTCTCCTGACAGTGTGGCTAGTGTTCTGCCATTTTTAATTCAGATGCTGTTATTACGGAGTTTCCACAAGTTATTCTGCAGCGTTCCTATCACTACGTTATCTAAAGGTTACTCTCCTTACCTGACCTGTCAATGTGTAAGGAGATTTCTGCCTTCACTGCAATCTTCTGCCCCTTCAATGCTGCCACAGTAAAACAGGCGTCCACACAGCTGTATTTAAGCCACTGAGAGCCTTGCCAAGCCAAAGAACAGGGAGGTGGTGTGTATGGTGTTTCTACACACCTCCCGCAAAAAAAATGATGTAGATTGGCCCTTAGCCAATCCGTTGTCCATTGAAATAGTATTCAGTATTGATGATTTTTTTTCTATTTGTTGAATTAAAATTACTTCAAATTTTGATTCTTTAGAAGAAATTAACACGTCGTTCAGCTAGCTGACTGAGTCAATTTCTGGGAGGACCCTAGCAACAGAGGGAGTGTCCTCAAAGATTTGACAGACTCAGTCCAATCAGCAAGCGGAGATTGATCACCCAATCCTGAATGCTATCTCCACCACCATGGAGAATTGCTGCTATTCCCAACTAATTATTAGGTGCACATCAAAATAAAATTATAGGTAGACCAAGCTTACCAACTGTCCTATTCGGTGAGCATTCAGTTATGAAGTAAAAATAACTTTATAACAAATGTGCATGTTTACACCTTTCTTGTTTCCCTTAGTCACATGGTTACCATTACAATCAGGATGTGTTGACCTGTTGCTTTTCTCTCTCCCCCCCCCAAGTTACAATAATTGTATCAGCCCTGCAGCCAGGTGATTCTAATTAAGGTGTTTGCCAACCAGCTTACATTTACAACCAGTTGCAATGTCCTGCAGTCATATAATCATGATTTGCAACTTTCCTGGCTAGTTTCCAGTGTCAATTGGGGAAGCCAAATTCACTTAACCATGTGATCCACATAATAACCTGACAGAAAGTTGAAGCCTACCTACAAGAAAAACTGAAAGGATAGTTGGCTATCCTTACTTAACATTCATTTGTTTTTGGAACAAAAATCAGAAATTCTTAATATAACTGAACTGCTTCCAACCTTCCTGATTTTTCTGAATAGCCCTAGAATTTCATTGCATTTCTTTTTACTTCTCAGTCTTGACTACAGCCAGGTATATTATTGACATCTTTATCTAAGTATTAACCAGTCAATCCTGAATAGCTTCCAAGGCAACATTGGGCAGATGTTACTGTTTGCAGAGACCAACACAGTATAACCATGTTTATCTCCCTTCCTAGACAGCTTATTAAATATCATGTTTTGACATTTGTTATGCTTGCTCATAAAAGAATGTTGCCAGATGGAGTACACAGAACTGTTAAATGACATAAACATAATGCAGGTAACATAATCATGAAGTATTCTTTTTTACCAACAAATACTACATTAAAAAATAGTTCCAGTTTAAGGAAGGCAAAAATGAATTTTAAATATGAAAAGGAATATTCTGAAGAGTTGGAAAAAAAACCCTGATCCATCAATAGGTAATGATACAATCTCAAACAGTTTCTGAAAGTAGATTATTTTTTATATCTTACGAAGAAGGGAGTAGAGAAAAAAGGGAATGAAAACAGACAATAAAGAGACAATAAAGAATAGTTACCATTACATATTGAAGGTAAATTAGGTTATTCTCAATTGGTATAGAATGAGGCACAACAACCTTCATTTTCTTACATTTGGGAACAATATGTATAATACTTTAGGGCTTTCTATCTTTTTGAAAATATGAGAAAAATTGGCTCAAAACAGTCAAAGAATTTTGTTGTACAGCTATTGCACATTTTGTAAGATTAATAATGTGACATTCAAACTGCTCTGCATGACTACATTAAGTTAACTGTAAAATGGTAGCAAGTGTTCAGTTTGAAGTTTTAAGTCACCATAGGGTAGTAGTTAAAGTGTTAGAATAGGACTAGGTGGGGTTTTTTTAATCCATGGGAGCTCCCTGGGTGATTTTCCACCCATCACTTTCTCTCTCAGTCTAATCTATCTCACAGGGTTCTGTCTTGGTGAAGCAATTGATAAGGTTTATTGAGTGCCTGAATGAAAGGCAGAATGAAACCCTATAACAGTGATGGCGAATCTTTTGAGTCCCAAGTGCCCAAAGGACACACGCGCACATACCCAAAATGCAAGGTGCGCCTCCAACACATGGCCCCATGCATGCACATGGGGCCCCGTGGTGCCCCGCACTCGGCCCATCATGCAGGTGCCCCATGCATGCACGGCAGAGACCCAAAGGCCAGCTGGAGGCATGCATGCATGTGTGGTTAAGCTGAGCTGGGACAATGGTACACATGCCCACAGAGAGGGCTCTGTGTGCCACCTGTGGAACAATCAGCAGCCCTATAAACAAATAGTATATTCATTTGTTACATGAAAATAGTAGTATGTAAATCATCCAAAGCCAACTTCAGTTGATAATCTCTATAAATAAATACAGTAACATCGTTTAAAAATATGTTAAAAAGCTAATATACTAATACATACATTTTATTTGTTGTTGTTTTATTATAGTTTGGATTATTTTACGCAATTATAGATTATTTAAATCATATCTATTCAAAGTGATTTCATAAATAAAATACAGAAATAAATGTTTACCAAGTGGAGAAATATCTATGCCTGATATACAACCAGCTAAGAAATTTTTATTTGAATTTCTAATTTGCAAGATAGGTAAGTACTCCTTGATAAAGTTTTCTATATGACACAAATCAGTTAAATGACAATCAAATTACATATGATTAGGCTACAAAGCTTCCAAATGGAAATCCTTTCTACTAAAGATTATTTTAAAAGAAACTAGTAATGAATGCATACATTTGACAGTATCTAAATAAAAGGAAACAGGACTATAAAGAGATTGACTACAAATAGTCATACTTAACAATAATTGGGACTGTTGCTAAGCAACAAGGTTATAAAGCACAATGCCATGTGACAATGCCGACTTACAACGGTAGCTGTGGCAATTCTAGTTGCTGTTTTGTGAATCCTGTGCAGCCGCAAACTCCAGAAGTCACATGATAAAATCTTACTGCACTTCTGTAAACGGATGTAATTCTACTCTCCCGATATGCTTAATACAGTATATACAACTTTTTCTTCAGCTTTAATCAAAATGAACTTTTAACTTGGTTTTTGTGGAACTAGATTGCATATCAATAGTCCTCCTGACACTTCCCCATTTGGCTTTGCTTTTTGGAAACTGGCAATAAAGGTTGAAATAGTGCTCATGTGACCAGGGATGGTGAGATGGTTCAACTATGAGGAATGGTCATTAAGTCCCCTCATTCAGCACTAACAACGCTTCAAAAATTCACTGAACATGTGGTCGTTCAATGAGGACTATGCAATCTTTACAGGCTCACATTCAAATGTGTGTCTTGTGTTGATCAGCAAAGAACCTTCATATAGTAAAGGCAGAAATTATTTTTTTAAACTTAATTTTAATTATTAAGTTGGTTCTTATACTTATCCAGGCCAAGTGACCCATAATTTTAGTATTTTATTTAATCTTAGGGCTGAAACAATTGTTTCAGAATGTGTAACTGCATAAAATACATTAGGTGTACTACTACAATGGTGACATATGCTGTTAAAACTGATATATTCCCTTTTATAGAGTAGAAACAGTGAATTATTTCAAACAGCTTTCTAGTAAATGGTGCAAAGATAACTAAAGTAGAATGATTGTTTAATTGCTGCTTGTTACATCTATTTCAATCCATATAATGATGGAGATATGTACCCTGCAAATCAGTGTTTTTGCTAAAAACCATTGGGTTTTGTTTACAGTATTAACATAAATGTTAATTCCTAAGAAAATGTAATTCCCTAGGACTATTTTAAGCACTATTGTATATGCAGAATGACTAGATCTAAGAATTATTAATATGTAATTTAGTTCCAGAAGAACAAAGCCAAAAGTTCATTTTGATTATTATGCTGAAGTTACATATATTAAATATACCAAGAGAGTAGAATTACATGTTTACAAAAGTTCAGTAAGATTTTATCCTATAAAAGTTGTTTTTTAATGGAATAAACTAATTTGATCTTCTTCCACATGTATGCTAGTATTTCTCAACCTTGACAGCTTGACGATGTGTGGACTTCAACTCCTAGAATTCCCCAGCCAGGTATACTGCCTGGGGAATTCTGGGAGCTGAAGTCCACATAACTTAAAGTTGCCAAGACTGAGAAACACTCATGTAATCTGTTTAGCTTTTAATATATGTTATACTATACTTGCAAATAAGAACTGGTTCCACAATTAGTCTTAAATTTTAAAAAATCTGTTGTTTATTATACCTTAAGTGTCCTTGTGGTAGAAAACAGTGGTTATAACCATCTGTTGATTTCTCAGGTTTTCTTTTTTCTTTTATTTATTTTATTTATTTATTTTTATTACATTTATATGCCGCCCTTCTCCGAAGACTCAGGGTGACTTACACTTTTTGGGATACAACCCAATGTGCTCAGCAATAGCCTTCATTCCATTGTATATGCCTGCTTATTACTAAGCGGCATTTTTACAAAGTCAGCTTATTGCCCCCAACAATCTTGGGTCCTCAATTTACCTACCCCGAGAGGATGGAAGGCTGAGTCAACCTTGAGCCTGGTGGGATTCGAGCCTGCAGTAATTGCAGGCAGCTGGAACTTAAGTGCTAGGCATTTAACAGCCTGCACCACCAAGGCTCTTGTCTTCATATTCATCAAGAAAAATCATAATCACATTTCAACCAAAGCACAGGTGTAATAAATCCATTATTATTAGCTACATGAAAATGTACCATTTCACAAAATAACCGCTGTATAAATTGACCCATTTCACACACTAATGAACAATGTCAATAGAATACGTTTTAGAAATCTATATGATAAAAAAACCAAAATAAGTAATCCTATTTCCTTTCTACATCAAACATAAATATAAATACAGGAAAACATAAAAATCCTAGTGTAAAGTGGTTGGAGTGAATGAGAAACGCATATAAACCAGATTGGAGAAAGGAAAAGAGAAAAAGGGGGAGGATGAGGTGGTGAGAAAACCTGATTAAATATTACAAAAAAAATCTGACAGCAGCCCTCCAAAGCAGCTGTTAATCTGTATGGCCCTCTCAGTGGTCTTTTCCATCATTTGCCCAGCCTTTAGTTTTCAAATGCTTTTTGTACTCTGCTCCCTGAAATTCACAAGTAATTAAGAAGGATTCCTTCAAAAGGTAAAATTGGAGAGTGAGGGAAAAGAATGAGGGAGAGATCTTCCAGGGGAAACTTATATTACATTGAAAGCTGATATTTAACCTGTACTGACGTTCATGAAACAAATGTAGTCTCTAAAGTACAGGTGCTTTTTGGAAAAAATAAAGCAAAGTTGCACAACTGTTGACAAAAGTAGAAAAAGAAATATCCTTTGCAATTTTCAACATTATTTCAGATGAAAATTAAAGATAATAATATAGCAAGCCTTCTGTTCATTCCAGTGATGTTAGAACTTTCCTTCCTATATAATACATTATCCAATCTAATAACCAGGTTTGGACCACTGCAGCAAAAATAAACATACAATTTTTTTAAAAAAAATCAAAACAATGCATTAATTTAGGTGAAATTACAGTCCTTGTTTGCCTACCTAAAAATAGAAAAGGCAGGAAAATCAAGTCACAGCAACTGTAATCCACTTCAGTCTATTAGAACCAGAACCTCTGTTCATTTTCAAATAGCACTGTTAAGTGATGATGTTGGCTTCTATCCTAAAATTACAGAAAAAAATCAGGTTGGAATAGTTATAATTTACTAACAAACAGCAATAAATATAGACATCATACCCACTCTTCAGAGTTTTTGGAAATATGGTAGTTCTTCCTTTATAAAAATGATCTCATATAACACATGATATTTATTAGTAAACTCCAACAGGACAAAAACTCCTGATTGTTCCATAGGATTTACCCATTTTCTATTTCTACTACCAGCCCTCAGCTTCTCTTTTCTTAGAAAATACACCAATTTTGAGAACCCACAAGAACTAGCAAGATAAATCACCTCCTTTCTTCCTGTCTCTGGGAAGTTCAGAAAATTCCTATCCTCACATAACATGGTTACTTTCTCAACTATTACTTCTGAAAAGATTCAGTCTGCAATAATGGAAATTCCCTCAATATAGCAATCATATGCCACATCTGCGGGAGTTTAAGTAAACTCAGTCACTGTTCTCAGCATACTTTATTCTTTATTTATTTAATTTATATTGCCGCCTATTAGCCCATGGCAACTCAAAGCAGCTCACACAATGTAAAATCATATTTAAAACAAAAAATAAAAATAAAAAAACAACAAAAACTAACAAAAAGAATCAAATAAATTAATAAAGTACAATAGAACAAAATCTGGGGGGAAAAATAAAAAATCACCCAACTCCCACCCCGACGACAGCAGATCACACTAGCCATTTGATGGGCCCCATCCTGCTCTGGGTTCCCCAGGCCCGCTGGCAAACCAGGTCTTCAGTGCCTTCTGAAAGAGTGCTAGAGTGGGGGCCACTCTAATCTCTGGGGAATGATGTTCCAGAGAAAGGGAATCACCACGGAGAAGGCCCTTCTTCTGGGTCCCACCAGGTGTATCTCCCTCAGGGATGGGACCCGCAACATTCCCTGCTCTAATGGATTGGGGAGATATAACCGGCAAGAAACGTTCCCTCAGTTAACCTGGTCCCAAGCCATGAAGGGCTTTAAAGGTGACAACCAGCTCCTTGAATTGCACCCGGAAGCAAATCGGCAACCAATGGAGCTCCTGCAGGAGAGGTGACACATGTGCATACCAGGGTCTGCACAAAACCATGCGGACCACTGCATTTTGCATCAATTGGAGCTTCCGGATGCTCTTCAAGGGTAGCCCCATGTAGAGCTTATTACAATAATCAAGACAGGAAGTGACTAGGGCATGAGTGACTGTGAGTCAGGACCATTGGCCCAGAAAACGGCATAACTGGTGCACAACCCACAGTTACGCAAAGGCCCTCCTGGCCACAACTGCCACCTGCTCTTTGAGCAGGAGTCGTGAGTCCAGGAAACCCCTAGATTACGCACAGGGTCTGTTTGGGGTAGTGCCATCCTATCCAAGACCAAAGGTGGCAATTTTCCCTGAGCCAGCGAACCTCAAACCCAGAGCCACTTGGTCTTGCAAGGGTTTAGTTTCAACCCGTTGCTCCCCATCCAGCCCCTAACAGCCTCCAGGAACTGCAAGAGGACGGACACAGCAACTTACCACAGGCCGAGACATACGACTGAGTATCATCAGCATATTAGTGATACCTCGGTCCATGGTGATGGATGATCTCACCCAGCGGCTTCATATAAATGTTGAACAGGAGCAGAGAGAGTAACGAGCGCTGTGGAACCCCGTAAAGCAAGGGTGGGTGAGGGCTGAATCTCTCCCCTATCAACACTGACTGAGAGTGGCCACAGAGGAAGTGAACCAAGACAGAACAAGTCCTCCCACTCCCATCCCCCGAAGCCGCCCCAGGAGAATCCCATGGTCAATGATATCAAAAGCCACTGACAGGTCAAGTAGAGCAAGGATGGATGCACTACCCCATCCCGCTCCTGCCAGAGATCATCCAAAAGTGCGACCAATGCCATTTCTTTCCCAAATCCAGGCCTGAATCCTGACTGGTAGGGGTTGAAATAATCTGTTTCATCCAGAAACCTCTGGAGTTGCTGCGCGACCACCTTCTCAACAATCTTCCCCAAAAAGTGAAAATTGGAGACAGGTCAGAAATTATCCAACCGGGTGGAGTCCAGCGATGGCTTCTTAAGAAGAGGGCGGACCACAGCCTCCTTAAAGTGCTGGAGCACCATCCCCTTCTGTAGGGAAGCATTAATCACCACCAGAGTCCACCCACCTGTCACCTCCTGGGAAGCTTTCACAAGTCAGGAAGGACATAGGTCTAAAACACAGGTGCTTGAGCACATAACTCCCTAGGATCCTGTCCACTTCCTCAGGAGAAACAGGGTCAAACTGTTCCCAGATAACAGGGCAAGAACCTGCCTCAGGAGCTTCCACCGGACCAGAAGCCACACCGGCATCTAACTGGGAACTAAGTCGAGCAATTTTGTCTTCCAGGAAATCCGCAAATTCCTCAACGTGCCCCTTCAGGTGGACCTCATTCTTCTCCTTCCCTAGGAGGAGACAGCTCACCTTAAAGAGGGTCGCTGGATGGTTATCTGCAAACACAATTAGTGTGGAGAAGTATTTACACTTCACCGCACAAATTTATTTATTTATTTATTTATTTATTTATTTATTTATTTATTTATTTATTTATTTATAATTTGGACTTGTATGCCACCCCATCTCCAAGACTCAAGGCTCCCAACTAAAAACAACCACAATAAATAATTTAAAAAGAATTAAACTAATCACAAGCCCAAAATGGTAACAAATCTAAAATTTAAAATAATTTAAGAAACCATCCCCCCACAGGGTGGGGTCACAATTGCCACAAGGTAAGAATTGCCACAAGGTAAGCCTTAGTAGCAGCTCTTACCCGTCTTCAATCAAGTTCATCTCCTCATGTGTTTCATCCCTCTCAGTTCCTCTGTATACCACAAGGCACAGGGGTCTATGGGTGAGGAGAGGTTGCAACGGTGCAATCCTATCCAGAGCTTCAGTCACTTTCCTTTTCCAAACAGTGACTAAGAGCTTATAACTGCTTAATAGATCTGCAGTTATAACCCCCAACTCCTTCTTGAACCCATCTGGGTCCATTAGTTGATGGAGGCGAACCAATCTAATAGGTCCTGCCTCCCTGGGGGTGTGCGGTTTTTGAGAAACTCATTACCACCAGACTGTGATCTGACCATGACAAGGGGACCAAGGACAGGTCCACCAATTCCAGGTCACATAGACACTGCTCCAACAAGAACACCAAATCGGGAATGTGATCACTATTACTAGTCGGGCTCTGGATAATCTGGGACAGGCCCATGGAACTCATGGTTTCCATGAAATCTCGGGCTACCTCTGCCCCTGCCCCCAGAGAAGGCAGGTTGAAATCTCCCAGAACTATAAGCCTGGGGAATTCCACTGCCAGCCCTGCAGTGAGGTCCAGGAGCCCAGGTAAGGAAGCTGTCACAACAGGGAGGCTGGTACAGCAGCAACAATCCCAATCAAGGATCCCTTGAGCCCAATCTAAGAAAAAGGGTCTCACAGCCGGGCACTTGTTGAACAGTGCCTCTGGAGGCTACTAGAGATTCTCTGAGAACAACAGCCACATTTCCTCCCCGGCCCTGAGGTCTAGACTGGTGCCATGCTCGATAACCCACTGGGCGCATTTCTACAAGGGGAACGCCTCCCTCTGGGCCCAGCCAGATCTCAGTTATACAAGCCAGATCAGCCTTCTCTTAGAGGATTAAATCAGCAATAAGACTAGCCTTACTGCAGGCTGATCTCATATTTAAAAGCAGCAGTCTAAGACCAGGGCCACCACAGATCTGCTGACCAGGAAAATAAGGTGAGTGCAATGGGGCAGAACACAAAATCAGTACTAAACATCAAGGTTGCATTCCCTGTGCCTGCCCTCTTCTCTTGTCTCCCATATCTCCTGTTACCCGACACCACTGAAATAGGACACCCTCTTCTGCCTTCCCTGAGAACCATTCCATCCCACATCCCCAACACTCTTCTTTAAAAAGGGGGAGGGAACCCTACTCCCAACTGACAGATTGTTGGGGGCAAGGTCAACCTTACAGACATTATAGCATTTGCTCTCAGCACCCTCAAACTCACATTTTGTTCGTTTTTCAATTATGGTCATTGACAAAAAGAAAAAAGACAAATTAACCAACCTGTAATAAAACTGAATCATCATAACATTTCTATTATTAAAAAAAGGATTTTGCAAAAAATAGTAAACCATAACTTAGCCACATTTAGGAAAACAAAATCACACCAGTTGGTTTGATTTACCGTAATTAGAATGAACGGGTGGCCTGGTCACCTGACTAGATAAGTTTATTTATATTAACTTGATTTGTTAAGGCCATCAAACTCCATTCTAGGTGGATGTCCAATACATAATTAAACATGATTGCCTGAACTCAAAACGAAACTGCCCATACAAGAAAGACCAAACAGGGATTCCACAGATATCCTAATCCCAACCCTTGGAATAGAGTCAGATGGAACTCTAGGAGAATGAGAGACATATATCTCCAGGGGGATACTGTTGCAGAAAATAAAGACTGCAATAGAGAAGGCATGCTTCTGCTGTCCCATAAAATGACAACATTCAACTGATGGCTCCTGGAGCATGCATACTTTGCCTGAACACAACTGTAGCAGGAGCAACTGGAGATGTGCTGCACCATATAGTTACTCATTCTAACTGTGCAGCAATAAAACAAAACACGAGTAGATTTCAATAACTCCTTCACCTTCTGTTTGAATGAAATCAAAACCCCTCCCTTCAAGCAGTTATTGGAAGGGTATTAAGTTTCTTTTGAATTTGGGAGCCATAAATTTGGTTTAAATGTCTTGCTGGTTTGAAAAAAAGGACAGCAACTAGGTAGGGCAGCTGGATCTAATTGGCTTTCCAGAACCATGGCACACCAATTAAGGGTTGCCATGCACCTCACATCCCATTATCAAAAGGACATCAGGTGAAAAATATCCTACTCCAAAATTAAACAAAATCATCAGTTAAAATCAGAAGAATCAAGTCCATCAGCAAAAATATCCTGAGCCAATATGAGAAAACACATACCCAAATGAGAATCTCAGTTGTAATCACAATTGCCTTGTGCTCCCCATCACCACCCAAAAAAACCCACATAGGGAACACATAACAGAACTTCCCCAAAAGGTGAAGGAACTATATGGTTCCATTGGTGGACTATACAAGTAGTTTCTGGATTCTGCATTTTAGAATAATATAAAGATTGCAGGACTGTTAAAGCTAAATATCTGAATGTGTTTATAATCTTAAGCATGATTTAGTCCTATTAATAGTTACCTCATATATTTCAGCATTCTTTTTTCAGTTCACCATCAAAGCTAATTATACAGGTTAGATATCAAGATGTTTTGATTGCTTCCTTTAGGGATAAAGTTCAATATTATTAAAACTAGAAAGCGAAGGAATTTCCTTTTAAGAAGCACCATTTCCAACCCTAAGAAGCTAATAAGTCAACGATGCTGTATCTACTCATCTCCTGCAGTAGTATTAAACCAAAACAGTAAAAAAAATCATGGTTAGCTTGAAGGAGAAATATTATTTCAATTATTTGTGCAACTCAATCTTGCAGATAAAATTATTTTTAACACTTCAACCACATAATAAAAAATATGAAAAACTGTTTGGAACTATATGGAAGACAGGTTTATAAAGTGACCATCACATATACAGTTTCAGAAACACAAAATACTTTAGAAGGATATTGTGTACTTTAGACAGAAAGATATGTAAATGTTGGAACAGTTGTGCACTTTATTGTGTACTTTAGATAGAAAGATATGTAAATGTTGGAACAGTTATCACGAACTAGCCCTAAAGTCTTCTCATTTCCACTGAATTTCCAAAATCCACACAACAAATGAAGCCCTTAAACATATTTAAGCCTGTGTTTATTAAGAATGAGCATTTTCCCTATCTTATTAAAACTATTTAGGAATAACGCTAAACTATAGCTGTATAATGTTAAGTCTTTCATATTTGCTCATTACAAAAGTCAAAAAAGTCATCTTGCGTTGATGTCTAGAGTAGGTTATAATGTCATAATCTGAACAAAATAAGTAATTCAGGCTTTACACTAATAAAAGAGCGGGTCACCTATGTTTTTGCCACTTATCCATAAAATCTTGAGAAGATCTCTGCTAAATCAAGCCAAGAGACCATCTAATCCAGCACTTTATGTCAACCAGCAGCCACACAGGGGCATTCAGGACATTAGGTATTTAAAATTTGCAGCTTACCAGAGGACTACTATTAAGATCTTTACCTACCAATGAATTTGTCCAATCCCCTTTTAAAGTAAACACTCTGGTGAGTAGATGGACACATCCATTTAGTTTCTTCCAAGCAGAGATAGTTCTTGACTTTTCACTAGTTAACTACCATACAGAGTTACAACAATCTTGGAAAAGGTGCATTACGGCCTGTAAAGCTCTTTGTGGCCATTATAAAATGTTGCACGCATGTGCACATGAACACGCACACACACAATTACATGATTGCATTTTGGGCACTTGGCCATCAGCTTATATTTACAACTGTTTGCCGTGTCCTATGGTCACTTGACTGTGATTTGCAATGTTTTGCCCATTTCCGCTGATTTGGGAGAATAAATGCAGACTGATGGCTGTGTATTTTGCTTAATAATTACATGTTTTAGACCTACATGATACGCTTAATGACTACTGTAAAAATTGGGTCCAGCCATGTAGGTACCTCAACTTACAATCATCAAAATTTACACCAAAATTCTGGTCCCGATTGCAGTCATATATTAAGGACTACCTATAGACAAAAGCATCACTCCTTTCAAGATTTTGTGTTTATTTGTTTGCTTTCTGGTCTAGACTATATTCTCTGGAAAATACCAGTACTCTCACATCCATAATAACTATTTTAAAAATCCTGTTAAGCTTCTCAGCACAGGCAAAATTGGCTAAAAACTACCTCTTAATGAGACCATCCATTTTTTAACCATTATTTAACCTGGAAGTCAATATCATATTGGATGCAGCAATGGAATAATGAGGCTGAGGGGCTTATTCTGGCTGCCTAAGAAATCTTAAGAACAAATGCATATAAAGCCAGGATTGAGAAGAGAGCAACTGACAGTAAATGTTTCTGCAAAAAAGCTGAATAAACAGTGGACCACCTAGTTAGCTGCTGCAAGAGGATTGCACAAACTGATTAAAAAGATCGGCATGACAAAGTAGCAACAACAGAACACTGCAATTTCTGCAAGAAATACCATTTGCCCGTAAGTAAGAACCGGTGGGACCGCAAAACAGACAAAGTCATAGCAAATGAAGAAGCTAAAGTGGTCTGGACCTTTGAATTTGAACAGACAAGCATCTGCCACACAACATTCAGACTTAACGATTGTTGATAAGAAAGACAAAAATGTCTGGATAGTGGATGTGGCAGTACCTGGAGACAGGAGAATAGAAAAGTTCTGCAAACAGAAGTAGAATCTTGGCAAAAGAAAGCAAAAATACCGTTTCCCCGAAAATATGACCTACCCTGAAAGAAAGTCCTAGCTTGATTTTTACATGTGTGCCCAATATAATCCCTACCACCCCCCAAAAATAAGTCGTAATTAAGATCCTGCCCACTCCAGGGTGCATGGATAAAATTAAACTAGGATGGGGATGGGGGGGATAGAGCTGCCCTACTACTTACCTTTGAACAGTTGTAGCCAGGCTCCCACACCCCGACACCTTCCTTGCTAGCCCATTTCTTCTGCAGCCGGCAAGGCTGGCAAGGCTTTCCTGAATCCTGGATTGATCTGGAGCTGTTATCGGCTGAAGAGGCCTTCAGGAAAGCCTTTCCTGCCACAGAAGTAGTTCCTGAAGGCTTCTGACAGTGAAAAGGAGGCTGGGCAAGATATGCACAAGTGAGGTTAGTCAGTGGATGACATCCCCTGAAAATAAGACCTGGTGCCTTTTTTGTTGGCAAAAAAAAATATAAGACAGGGTCGTATTTTTGGAGAAACATGGTACCAATAGTAATAGACGGGCAGGCGCAATCCCCAAACATCTGAAGCACCACTTAAACACTATGGGCATTGACAAAAACCCCATCAGTTAACTGCAAAAAAACAGCTTTAGTTGGAACAGCTTACATCCTGCCACTATACCTCTAATACAGGGCCTTGGTGGCTCAGGCTGTTAAATGCCTGCATTTAAGTTCCAGCTGCCTACAATTACTGTAGGCTCGAATCCCACCAGGCTCAAGGTTGACTCAGCCTTCCATCCTCTCGGGGTAGGTAAATTGAGGACCCAAGATTGTTGGGGGCAATAAGCTGACTTTGTAAAAATGCCGCTTAGTAATAAGCAGGCATATACAATGGAATGAAGGCTATTGCTGAGCACACTGGGTTGTATCCCAAAAATTGTAAGCCGCCCTGAGTCTTCGGAGAAGGGCGGCATATAAATCTAATTAAAAATAAAAATAAAAATAAAATAAATAATACCATAAAACATCTACCTATCCCAAATCCTTGAGGTCTTGATAGATGCAAAAACAAAAAACCAGTCTAAACACTAGCTGATTTATTCAACAAAGCATAATAAAAACTTATATGGAGTATTACTCCCAAAGACTATGGGTAGCTCACAACAATCAAAGAAATTATATTAAGATCAATAGCAGTTCTAGGACTCAGTGCATCTCACAAAACAAAGGTGTTATATGGACATACTGAGGCATGGCTACCATCCTTCTCCCACCCCAAACCAACACTTAGTGGAACTGGCTTTGGACAAAGGAAGAAAACCACTGAAAAAATGACCCTGTCTCTAGAATGCAGAGCCAGCTCAAAAGTGTATGTGGTCAACGGTATTGAAATCAAGGAACACAAGGATTGATGCACCATTTATCTTGGTTCACTAAAGGTCATCAACAAGCACAACAAAAGCTGTCTCAGCATTAAGTCTTGGCTTGAAACATGAATGAAACAGATCTAGATAATCTATTTTTTCCAGGGTTCTTAACTGCACCCTGACAGGTGATGGGATTTTGTTCTGATTTGACTCAGTCTGTGGGATCAAAAGCAGTGGTGGTATTCTACTGGTTTGGGTGACCAGTAGTTAAAAATGCTACCGTTCGGAACCGGTAGTAAAAAAAGAGCTACCAGTTCAGCCAAACCAGTATTGTTTTCCTCTCCCGATGATCACCTGTTCCGACAATCAGCACTGTATGGATCCCCCTTGCTGTCTTACTGCTTCACCCAGGAGGCTTCCCTGAGGCCCAGGAGGCAGGGAGGAGCTGCGCCGCCCTGCACTCTGTTCTTTGTCAGAACAATTGATCATCGGAACAGCTGATCATCAAGAGGGGAAAAAGCCACACCCACCCAGTCATGTGGCCACACCCACCTAGCCACATCCACAGAAGCGGTTGCAAAATTTGCATCCCATCCCTGATTGAAAGGCTAGTGGAAGAAAGGAAGCACTCCAGACACTGGAGCCAGGAGGTTGATGGAAGTTCAGGGGTGGGTCTGGTTATTATACAAGTTAATAAGGTGATTTTTAAATGTTTTAAGCCATTTTCTTTTTAATGGATCTATATAGTTGATTTTTGATTTCTGTTTTACACAGTAAGTTCCTTGCATGGATGAGTGGCTATATAAATTAAATAAATCTCACTACTTTCTCTAACTGTGGGTCATGAAAGTTTAAAAAGCCCTCATATACAACATCTTTCCAAATTTGCATTTATTATTTTGCTTCCTCTTTCTTAAGTAGTTCCCAGTTTATGAGAATACTTGCCTCTGTATGATTGCTGACTTGGCCTTCTGTGATATTTGAAAGCATTCTAGAGAATTCCCCAATTCCTAGAAGGAGGTTCCAGTACATCTTAGTAAGTCTGAGGAAATTAGTGAAAAAGTGAAAGCAAAGATACTGCTGGACACAATCCATTGTATTCTACCTGTTAATTAAATAAGAATCTGAGCAGGAGGAAACCCTGCATATCTTTTAATCCATTTCAACTCTGTCATTACTTCCTTAATTATTTAGAATGGAGGCATACGGATTGATTATACTGTATCTGATGTCTGTGGCTGTATAATTTATTTCTGTCACCCTTCAAAATGAATCATGTGTAGGTGGCAAAGAGAACAAAATGTATTAATGTGCTTCAGCTGCCTGCTGGAACACTGACAGTCCTAATTCTAGGTCATTTCCTGCCTAACTTCCCATTAATCAGAAATAAACATTATTTTTCATTAAAATATTTCAAGTTTATCAACTGTAAAAACACTGGAAGTAAAATTATTAAGGCCACATAAAAGATTTTCATGCCTTATAACACTGGCACTGAAAGCATCCATTTATACTTAATAAACTATACTTTTTAAAATATATAACAGAAAAGCTACAATTAGATATAAGGGCTGCATAAAATATTTGAAAGACTCATTCACAACATTTGGGAGCATCCATTATGATTCTTCTCAAGTTAAATCAGTCACATCTTTGACAAAGCTTTGAAGGTATGCCCAGCTGTGCCTGCAATTATGTATATGTACAACCACCTTTTTTTTGGCTGAGAAAAAAACAGCAGGCAGACGAGGGCATTTTTTAAACAGTGTAGTAGCCACTGAGATCCTATGGATGGCCTAGATGCTAGAAGCAAACTGCAGCCTAGTTAAGAGGGCCTCTTTTGCTACTGCATGTTCTCATCCTCTATCTGTTGGGTTGGAAAGTCCCTGATTTTCCAGGTTTATAGGTGACCTCATTTACTAACATCACCACTAATCTTAAGGGTTGGTTGAGGGGTTCTACCATGTGGTTGAGAGGTTTCACCATGTGGGATCTATTCTTCAATCCAAACACGGTATCTATGCTACTCTTCCTTGCTTGTAAAAATGGTATAAAAAGAATAAATGCTGCCCAGTCAGTCAGACATCTTGGCACTCTGCACAATGACTGGTCTTTGAAACCCATCAAAACAGTGAAATCTAGATTTTGTTTTACAATGTACTTTGTATGCAGTAGACCAAGTTTTCATTGTAATTGATGTCATTTGCATAAATTATGTTATTTTCCATAGATCTGTATCATTTGAGTAATAACCACATTATGCAAATAGCTAAATGGATTCAAGTAAGTAATCTCAATTGCATAATGATATCACAGCAGTGACGCAAAATGATACAAGTGACATAATTCATGTAATATATGTAATTATGAAAAACTGTACTTAACAGACATTTGTAAATAACTGATGACCACCTCTTCTCTATTGGGAATGCCCTATGATACAAAGAAACCTTTAGGTAACTGATTCACTAACATGCAAGCTTAACTAGTATGATATCTACAATTTATCCTGGAAAAAAACTAAAGCTGGGGATACTTTTTTCAAAATTATTATGAAACAAAAATGCAAGAAACATGACTGCAGCACTGAAATAACAAAGATGCTCTTCATTTTAATAAATAATTGTTGAGTTTAATGTGTGCTGTCAGCTATGACTCTACAAGTGTATATTTAAGATTTAAAATCTTGTATTTTTTCTTTTATAGAACTTATAAATTGATTAACAATTGACCTCACTCAAAATAGAAAAAAATGTTCCAACTATATAATGAAACACTATATAATAATTATAGAAGACTAATGAATAAATAAACACTAAACATCACAAGTAAATCACAGGAATTGAGGATCCAGTTAGAAAAAACTATGAAATTACTTATTTGACATCCACATAAAATAACAATGGAACATCTTTCAGAAGTCAATGCAGTTACTACAAAATACATCATAGGAGCATTTTATAGTTATCAGCAAAGGCTAAATCCTAATACAGTCCCAATACAGTTGACCTAAATAATATGGAGTAACAAATCTGTCATGCTAAATTCACAGCTGTACCTCATCCTAAGCCAGGGATGTCAAATTGGTGGCCCGCGGGCCAGATGCGTCATGCAGAGGCCATGTCCACTCCAGTTTTGTGGATGAGGAAAATGTCACGAAATGTAATGTGATGGCCAATGTGACGCAGCAAGTTTGACACCTGTGTCCTAAGCATTCCGAATTCCAAATGTATCCTTAAACATTCAAATAGCTGAGTCTGATTAGTCATTTATACATGATGTAGCTAGTGAAACTAATAAAACTATTTAGTAGGATATGAATTTGAGTTCCTGTCATACTAAACCATTTTATTTAATTTCAATGAGCTTTGGTGGCTCAGGCTGTTAAATGCCTGCTCTTAAGATCCAGCTGTCTACAATTACTGTAGGCTCGAATCCCACCAGGCTCAAGGTTGACTCAACCTTCCATCCTCTCGGGGTAGGTAAATTGAGGACCCAAGATTGTTGGGGGCAATAAGCTGACTTTGTAAAAATGCCGCTTAGTAATAAGCAGGCATATACAATGGAATGAAGGCTATTGCTGAGCGCATTGGGTTGTGCTCCAAAAATTGTAAGCCGCCCTGAGTCTTCGGAGAAGGGCGGCATATAAATGTAATTTAAAAAAAAAAATCTAAGGATGCATCATGTCGTATGGTTACAGGAAATTACAAAAAAAAAATCCTAAACTTACATTATATCCTAATTCATCAAACTTGCTTCTGGAGCGGAGAATCTGTGGTGAATTCACTTTCTACAATAAAACTATCAATAAACATTCATCACTAAACAAGCAGGTGATGTATGAAAATATTGATTAACAGATGACAAAGAACAATGAACCCATATAAGACTTTAGGGAACATCAACTAGGAACACTAAAACAATTGCTAAAGCTTATTCCCTGATCCTGATTATTATCCAGTTATTAAGCAATTGAGGACCCAAGATTGTTGGGGGCAATAAGCTGACTTTGTAAAAATGCCGCTTAGTAATAAGCAGGCATATACAATGGAATGAAGGCTATTGCTGAGCACACTGGGTTGTATCCCAAAAATTGTAAGCTGCCCTGAGTCTTCGGAGAAGGGCGGCATGTAAATGTAATTTAAAAAAAAAAGCATCAAGTCAGGACAAACCTATCTGTTGCACCATTTGTCTTCTGAATATGGTACATAGACCAACGCATACTGATACATACCAGTGTTAAAACAAATATGTGCAAGTTATTTCACCAAGAATAAAAGTCAACACAAACTTTACTGATAGATTCCCTAAAGAGCATTAAAACTGTTTTCAAATAAACAGAAGTAAACAGGCATCCTGTGCGAAGTATTAAATGTGTGTAAGACATACTTGGCCATGCACACCTTATGTGCATTTGTCTGTAACCATCGGTCCTTGATCTTGTCATGTTCAGCTAGATGGTTTGAAGAAGGTTTAGTAACTTATGATCTCTCAATGCAATGAACAGGCATACCTGAAAACTTATCCCACAACGTGGCAAGATCAGGAAGAAAGATGCCAGCATCTGCTATCACTTGTCCCACACACACATTTAAATATCCTGTTTAGGCAGAATGCCTGGCTACAGCTAAAAACGTATTTAATGCTTGTTAAGATTTTATTTATCCCATTTCTATTGTTTTTATAAATAACAAACGTATCTATTGCAAACATATCTAATACTCCTTTCTCTATTTTCCTCCCAACAACAACTGTGTTGGGAGGTGAGTTTGGCGCTGAGAGTAACTATCCAGACACCCACCTGGCTTTCATGCCTAAGGCAGGACTAGAACACACAATCTCCCAGTTTCTAGCCTGACTTGCAATAGGGCTGTTTCTGAAGCAATATATCTAGTGACTGAAACACAAATATCTCATGTCTAAAGTAGTAGCACTATCTCTTTAAAAATATATTCACAAATGAATTTAATAATATCTTTTTCTATCTACAAAATATACCATGACAGAAGAGCTTTAATATATACCAAATAAAGTATGTATGATAGTTGCAAATGCATCAAATATCCACATCTAACAAGTATACTTGACATGCTGCATTATATTTATACAAGAGTTAATTAAGACAAATGCAGATTGGTGGGCCCCAAGATAGCACTCTCAATGATTGTGGGAATGGCGATTATGTTTTAAAAAGGAGTCAGAGATGATTCTAGTAATTACAGACAAGTAGATATGCTGAGTATTAGAGAGTACACAAGCTTTTTGCCATTTACATTGGAAAATCCTGAATTGGATAGAAAATGAATGCATCCTACACAAAAAACAAGCTGAATTTAGAGCAGGGTGATCTCCATAGATCAAATAATTGTTGTTCAACATGCAGCTAAAAAGTATTCTGCAGGGTTAAAATCTCCATATACATATGCTTTTGATTCCACGATCATTCTAAATAATTTTTATATTCAAGGTAGTGAGCGGATGCCTGATATTCATTTATTTCAGATAACAGCATTAACATAGCTTTTACATGATATATAATTAGGTTCCTATCCTAACTACATGGTGCTCAAAATAATATAAACAGCAATATGACAGCTTCCTGAATGGTCCCAAAACCCAGCATTAGAGCTGGATGGGCTGGAAAAGATGTAACCAACTGCATAATTAACAATAGCTATTTATTGTTTGAATATTAACAAATTTACCTCCATATATACTTCATGGTAATTTTCAACAAAGATGGAAACAGCCATGTTTCCATATTTCTTCCTCTACCTTTTTACTCTCCTTATGTTGAATAAGTTAAAATGGCAATAAAGCAGATGATTAAGGATAAAAATAAGTAAACTTTTCCAAGAGAATAACAGGATTTATCCATCTCAGAAAATCCTCCAGCAGATTTTGAGAACATTCCTGAAACCAAGGTTTGATGTGCGTGTATTCAGAGAACAGAACAGATTTAGAAGTATCCCACATAAGGAACATATCTGTTCTTCTGGATTAAGACTGCTATGTGTAATTTATTATATTGTATCTTTTATAGAGATCTCCATATTAAGTTCCACACAATAACCACCTCTTTAATATAATTCCCAGGCCACTTGGAGCATTTACACTTCCTCATTTCTGTCAGAACAGAACAATTCTATACCACATAATTGGCATAATTTTCATAATTTTGTATGAATTGAATCTGGATTCAATTGACTAGTGACTGATAACTAAAATTTAATTCTGATCTTGTTTACATGTATCCTATAATGATACAATACTTTACTAATTTTACACTATTGTTTATCTATACAAATTTTATGAAGTTTTAAAGAGAACATAACAAGTAACATAACTAATACAGAATAAATAAAACAGAAAGAAAAAAACAAAAAGAAATAGAAATTTCCAATTTTGTTTGCAGCCAATGTTAGTTATTTCTTCCTTTACAAAAAAACTTGACTTTTTTCAACCATCAAAATCACAAGTTATAAATGCATTTTTCTCTTTCATGTAAAAAGCCTATAAGAGGTCTCCAGTTAGTCATAAACATAGATACTGTCTTTTGTTTGCAAGTTCCATCGTCAATCATTCCTTTATTGTGGATAATGTAGAACTTAATTTTACACTATTGTTGTAAAAATTTGTTTGGGTTTGGGCTGTTTTATTAAAGCATTGTATTATATATTATAATATAAATTCTATATATTTATATTAATCAGTATTAAGATTCTATCTTATTTCCATTTAATATTAAAGGATGCATTGTATATAGTTTAGTAATACATTATTAATATGATTAATTTTATACTGTTTTATATACTGATCAAAGTCTGGAAAAAGTTCAGAGATGTGAACTGGCTATAACTAAAAACAAAAATCCCAACTTTCGGTTTTTTTTTAAGATGCATAGTCATACTTAATCTAAATTAAAAAGGGGTCAGAATTATCTTAATCCCGTCAAAACTCTTATACAACAAACCTGATTTACAGCAAGAAATATGCAAGGGATTAAAACAGTAAGCAACTACACATTAATGAAAATAGTAGCCTATATAAGTTTAGATGGTTTTCCAGAGGTTCCTGAAATGTGAAGAGGAAGTTATTTTGACACAATGCATTTTATGAAACGACTTCAGGCAAGGATATCTCTGTTTCCCACCCTGACACAAAACAGCAGTTCACAAAAACTCAAAGAGAGCAGGAGCCACAGCTACTCCATCTTAACTTCCAAAGGGCTGGGCTGGAGAAACACGCCCGGCTTTCAGTCTAGCTTATCCATCATCCCATCCCTCTATCTCCTTAGAGCATTACTCGGGGGCCCATCGTCCCCGTCTTGGATTTCAATCCCCTTTCTATCCTTTCCAGGGGAGCCGAAGAGGGGGACTTTTCCCGGACTGCATATCCTCTAGGTCCAGGAGGAAAAGGAGGTGGGCCCCCCTACCTATTTGCCACCCCGCGGGGGTCTCCTCCCAATCCACCTGGTTCTCTCTCGCAATGCCCACCCACTCAAAAGCGCCTAGACCCCCGCCTCTTCTCTCCCACCCAGGGATTTTTCTGCAACCCCCCCACGCCCTTTCCTTTCCGATCCCCACCCGAAACCCCTCCCTTGTGGGGAAGGGGGGGAAGAGAAACACCCTTTCCCTGCACCACCACCCCCCCGGCCAAAACACGAGTTCTCTTTCTCCCCCACCCCTCTGGGTTTGGTTAGGTCTCCCCCTCCAAAAAAATCCTTTAGTTTTAGGCGCCTCGACCCTTCTGCCAACATCCCTCCCTGTGCGACCATCCCACCTCCCAGACCTTTTCCCCCAGCCGAGCCGAAGGGAAAAGGGCGGGGAAGCCGAGCCCGGGGGTCTCCTCCTACCCGGGTGCCTTAGCTAGGCCCGGTGGCGACGGGACGGGAGGCGGCCGGCGGAGGGTTTCGCTGGGCCGGAGTCGGAAGGCGCTTCCCGCAACTCCTCGGGAGGCGGCAGCTGCTTCAAGTTTTATGGCGGCTCTTCCCTCCCTTCCTCCCTCCGTCCCTCGGCGGCTGCCCTCCTTCCTTCCTCCTACCTGCCCGCCTGCCGGTCTGTCTCTCCGGGCTCCGGCCCAGCGGGGGCGCGGATGGGCAGGAGGAAGAGGCGGCGGAAAGAAGAGGGGCGAGGGAGCGGGCTGCCTTCGGCGGCGGGCTTCGCTCTTTGTCTCGGCGGCAGCGGCCAAAAGCTGGGCTTGGGGCTCTCCCCTTGCCTTTCTTTTTGCCCAGCGGCGGGCCGCGCTGGCGGAGAGCTGCCGGCCTGGCCCCGCCGCCTTTGCGGGCTCCTCTTCCCCGCCCGTTCCCGGTCCGACGTGTCGAAGGCCCCGCGCTGCCGCTCGGCTCAGCTCAGCCTCGGCAACCCGGCGGCGGCAGCCAGAGCTCCCGCCCCTCCCCTTCACATAGTAGGCAGGCAGGCAGGCAGCTCCCTCCTTCTCCTCCTCCTCTCTGCCTGCCCCTTCCCTTCCCTTCCTGCCGCCGGGATCGCGCAGGGGAGAGAGAGGCGGAGATGGGAAGCCCACGAATCCGCCCACCCATCCCCCGCTCCTTCTCCCGAGGAGGAGGATCTCTTGCCCCACCACCTTTTTTTTCTTTTCCTTCCCCAAGTCCTGCTTTCCTCCATCCGGTCGGCCAGGAAATGCCGAGGGGAGGAGTGAGGGGGGGCACACAAACACACCTCACGCACACAAAATTATTGGAGGCGCGAAAATTGCCGAGTCTGATTTTGCTTCTCCGCCCCGCCCTTCTCTCTCATTTGCAGAACCGGAGAAGTTTGAGAGGGATCTTCCTGCTGTTCTGCTTGCCGCCCCCGGGACACGCAGGGTGGGGTGGGATGGCGAGGCCAAGCGTGGCGCTGGACGCTTGACCCCCCCCGAGGCAGGACTCGCGCCTCCGCCGCGTCAGACGCCACCACCCGCCTGTGTTGTGGCTCGTGGGCGGGAGGTGCCTTACCCACCCCCACGCCCGGGGCTCTGCAATCGAGGTTTTGCGGGCTCCTCTTAAGTGCGTCCCTGTCGGTCTGTCGGCCTCGTTCAATTTTCAAGGTGTTTTAGAGATGAAGGTTTAGGAGCTCAGATCAAGATTCCAACCTGGGATTTGCCAACCTAGCTCTTCCGTTTTGACGATGCCATTATGCGTTACAAAATGCCCTCAAATCCATATAATATTTTACTCTAAAGACGCCCAAAGCCGCACCTCCTGCAGGGCATAATTATGAATCCTGCTCCTGCTTCCGCTGTCTCAAATGATGCTCGGTTCATTTGGAAAAGAGGCGGGGAGCAACGTGTTGTCTTGTTTGCCTTGTTGGGTACGGGAGGCCGATTTTTCCTATTTCCCTGGAGAAACGGGGTGGATTTAGAGACGATTCCAAGTTTTCTGCGGGTCAAACAGGTGGCCGCCTAAAAAGAGCCAACCCCGACCCATGAATTTTTCCATCTTAGAGAAAAGGACTTTCAGTCACTAAATAGGCTGATCGGAGTAGTTCCCATCCTAGAATTACTTCCTCCCCGAGGATGTTCAAAAGAGAAAGAAAACATTTATTTCCATCCGTGGGTGGAAAGAAGAAAATGTGATGCAACAGTGGTAATAACCTGTGGGCAGGATTACTTTAAAAAAATGCACAGATCCACAAATATTCCCTATTTAGCCCATTACATAGCAAGTTAGGTAAAACAGACAAAACATACAGATAGCATTCCTAATAGAAGCTTTTAAAAGCATATAAAATCAATCATAAATGCAATGTGATAATAGAATTATATAAAAGAACTATAACTTAAAAACTGACTAGCTCCAAGTACCTCACTGAGAAATAACTTCTACTTTGATCTGTGGACTTTGTACAGATTAGCATGGATAAATATGGATAGATTTTTTTTCAGTGTTGCAGACTTGTCTAACCAGATTCTCTTGAGTTCCAATGAGAACATTCTTAATTTATAAGAAATGGGATATAATATTGAAAGTACTCCCCCTCTTTATTACTGTATAAAGTTTGTAAGGATATATAGCTGGAAAAGATTAAGCTAGAAATGTACTGTTCTCAAAACAAATACTTTTGTGTTTCAGTGATACGTATGTTATATTTTCAGTGAGATCTGTGGAAGTTATGCAAGAGACTGAGTACCCACTGTTCTGTTAGTGGAAAAGATAAATGAAACAACCTTGCTAAGAACTAACGTAACAATTAAAAGTTGTAATATCAATCAGCAGACAACTGACTTGAAAAGAAAATTAGGTAAATATAAATACCAAAGGGTAACACAGTATTCTTTGTATACCTGTTTCTTAGCATTTCTTAGTAAACATTTTGTTTAACTCTGCAGAAATCTCTGTTGTAGTTCTTGAAATCATGCAGTTATAAGATAATAAACCTAAGACACACTTTCCACAAAAGCAGACTTTGATTTATAGTCTGTGACAGGGGGTAGCCTATGGACCACAGGCAGCCCTGAAATGCTTTCTATCTGGCTTGAAAGCCAGATGGTAGGACTGCAGTTTCAAATTTGGCAACAATTTATATACAAAATCAGCCATGCAATTTCCTGAAGTTGGTTTCTGGCATGAAATTAAAGAAACAAGTTACTCTTAAATTTTCATAAATCTACATTTTTAAAAAACAGTCCTATTAATCGGCATGATATTAAGTCATTGAAGCTCCATTCACTGATGTGTTTTGCCCACACTCAGAAAATGAAATGGTTGCCTGCCTAAAACAGCAAACTTTAATGATAGATTTAAGTCAAGTTCAATCTTAGCAATAAATATACTGTATATCACTGCAATAAGCAGAACTTAAAGGACTCCAAATCTTTGGTGCTCATATACCACAAATATAATTTACTGCTAGAGTAAGGTAGTAAAATAAAAAGAAATTAAAAATTTTAGACATGTCTTTCACTCTGTGGGGCAATCATATGTAAACTGTTTAATCAATTACCACTAAATCAGATTCCAATTGTAGCTGACAACAACATAGCTGCTTTTATTACATGACTGCTGCATTGTCAATGAAATTTACTAAAAACAGGGTGAATGAGGGATCATTTCAGAATGGAAAAATTATGCCACATCCGTGCATATGTTTTTAGAAGACTCATCTTTATGTTTCCAATATACATTGAGGGAATATTTGGATGCTCCTGCAATACATATTTTTATTATAATCAGCGGTTTACAGAATCAGCCTATTGCCCCAACAATTTGGGTCCTCATTTTACCCACCTCAGAAGGATGGAAGGCTGAGTCAACCTTGAGCCTGGTGGGATTTGAACTGCCAAATTGTAGGCAGATGGCTGCAGAAGTAGCTTGCAGTACTGCACTCTATCCACTGCGCCACAGATGCTCCTAACTTACTAACTTATATCCCAGGGGGAAAAGTGTGACCAAAATGGGGGATCTATCTGAGAGCTAGCTTACATGGGGTGGGGGGAAGCCCTCTTTTGAAGCAGCAAACCTTTTGTAATAGCATTAACTTACAAGGTTCCAACATGAATTGAGACTGCAGTGCCCAGAACTTTCAGGTTGCGTAGCATTCTAGAGAAGAGGGATGTAATTCTCCACTGTTGGTGAGACTAAATGTATTGCAAGGGAAATCTATTTTTTTGCTAGTTGGTGGAGCATGATGAACATTCTCAAATCAATCTAATAAGCTCTGTGTTGTGAATAGTGTGTCATACAAGAGTTACCACCCAAGCAGGCTTGAAAGCTCCCCCTCTAGGACAGCTAGCGCTGCCTTGTGACCCAATGAACTTGGTGGTCCCCTTCTGAGATAAATCACTGGGCTCATACAGAGTTTTCGGAAAGTTTTCAGACCTTCACTTTTATCACTGCAGCCCTTGTTACGCTGCAGCCTGATTCTACAGTTGTCGAGATTCATTTTTTTCCTCATTAATCTGCACTCAGCATCCCATAATGACAAAGTGAAAACAGAATTTTAGAAATGTCTGTAAATTTATTAAAAAGAAAAAAGTGAAGTATCACCTTGGCATAAGTATTCAGACCCTTCACTCAGTACTTTGTTGAAGCACCTGTGGCAGCAATTACAGCCTCTAGTCTTTTGGGGTATGACATGATAAGCTTTACACACCTGGATTGGGGGATTTTCTGCCATTCTTCCCTGCAAATCCTTTCAAACTCAAGTCGGGTTGGATGCAACTGTCGGTACAAACAATCATTTTCAGGTCCCTTCAGAGATGTTCAATAGGGTTCAAGTCAGGGCTCTGGCTGGGCCACTCTAGGACATTCAAAGAATTGTGCCTAAGCTACTCCTGTGTTGTCATGGCTGCTTAGGATCATTGTCATGTTTGAAAGTGAACCTTCAGTCTGGTCTGAGGTCCTGAGCACTGTGAACAGGTTTTCTTTAAGTATATTCCTATACTTTGCTCCAACCAGCTTTCTTTCAACTCTGACCAGTCTCCCGTTCCGTCATGATGAAAAACATCCACACAGCATAATGCTGTCACCACCATGCTTCACTGTTAGGATGATATTGACCAGGTGATGAATGGTGCCTGATTTCCTCCAAACTTAATGTTTAGAATTGAGGCCAAGCAATTTAATCTTGGTTTTGTCAGACCAGAGAATCTTGTTCCTCACAGTCTGACAGTCCTTCAGGTGCTTTCCTGCAAACTCCAAGTGGGCTTTCATGTGTTTTGCACTGAGGAGAGGCTTCTGTCTAGCCACTTTGCCATAAAGCCAAGATCTGTGGAGGGCTGAAGTGGAATTTTGAGAAGAACTGGAGTTGTTCTTCTAGAACTCTGTCCCATCTCCACACAGGTTCTCTGGAGCTTAGTCATCAGTGAACTCAATGGTCACCACCTTTCCTAAGGCCCTGCTCTCCCAATTGCTCAGTTTGATCAGGTGGCCAGCTCTTGGAAGAGTCCTGGTTATGCCAAACCTCTTCCATTTGAGAATTATGAAGGCCACTGCGCTCTAAGGAACCTTCAGTGCAACATAAATTTTATTGTAGTCTTCCACAAATCTGTGCCTTGCAAATAGCCCTGTCTCTGAGCTCTGAATACACTTTCTTTGACTTCATGACTTTTGCTCTGCTACAGTATGCATTGTCAGCTGTGTGACCTTCTATAGAGGGGCATGTGCCTTTCCAAATCATGTCCAATCAATTTAATTTACCACAGGTGGATTCCAAGGTGTAGAAACATGTCAGCAACAATCAATAGAAATAGCTAAATTTCATGTGTTGTTGCAAAGGGACTGAATACTTATGCCAATGTGATATTTCAGGTTTTTCTTTTTAATAAATGTACATACATTTCTAGAATTATGTTTTCACTTCGTCATTATGGGGTACAGAATGTAGATTAATGAGGAAAAATGAATTTTAACAACTGTAGAATCAGGCTGCAGTATAACAAAATTGATAAAAGTGAAGGGGGCCTGAATACTTTCTGAACACACTGTACACATGGTGCTAAATCATCATTTCTTTAAGTGTGGTTGACTGAATAAACAATAGGCTAGGTACCATCATGTTGTGGATACTAAATGAAGCAGATCAAAATGGCTATGTTGACATAACATTCTAAGCCAAATGCAAACAAACAGTTCTGTCAGTTGGCTGCTTTGCTGGAATAAGCAGGAAGTTGGGGGCAACTTTTTCTGGGCTTTGGGCAATGCCTGGTTTTTGAATGGCATGGCAGCATGACACTCCAGAAAGGAATGGGTGGTCCAAACCAAAAAAAAAACTAAATATAATTTAGTTTTAATTTAATTTAATTAACATCAAATATAATTATGTCTGCCACTCAAATAATGCATTTACCCCTTGTATCACATTCTAAATTAGAAACATTTTGAGATCTCTTGGGCCTAACCCAAGTTTTTCAGGGTCCGTGCAATCAAATCCCCTTCCTTTTTTAGGTGTGTTATATGTAAGGGGCTATGAATCAGTGAGTGCAACTGACATATCTATTTTTTGCTTCCACATCTGCAGACATCTTTGTATGTAACTCTGTGGCTTATTGCAATATCTAAACTAACTGTATACCTGAGACCTGAAATGTTATTAGTGAGTTTTAAGGAAGTAGAGTATTTGGCATTTTTTCACTAGAGTATTTGTATGATAAAGAAACCTCTTTTCCTCACAATATTTTAAAATATTTTATCATATTCTAGAAAATTTCAACCTCTATCACACCATTTTGTTGGACTTTGGGATATGCTTTCTTAGAGAAAGAAAATTGGGATAGTAATACACTACATGTGTACATATACACACAGAGAGATTATATAAAATAGGATTAACACTAATGTAAGTGAGGCTATGTGCAATCCCAAAATTCTTAAATTCCTTGATTGTATATTAATTTGTCTTTCCATGGAGACCCATACGAATGTCAGTTGCTTATCACTAACAGATAAGCAAAGAATTTACATCCATGTGTCATGGTAATCTGAAATTGGTACAATGTCTGACTTGTTAATGAGCAGCATAGTTGTGCATGCTTGACTGGCCATTTCTATTTTGCTTTTACAGCATGGGAGAATGCCTGCCAGTGGGTGTGCCAACAAGCCAAATGTCATCCCTGTTTTTTAAAGTCTCCTAACGAGCCAAATACTGGAGGTTTCTAGTTCGATGGTGACAGGCTAGAAGTTCCAGTAATGCTGAACAAATCAACACTGGAGGTTACCTAACTTGTTTAGCAACACAGCAGTTCTGCTTTATTGTATATCAACGAGCCAGTGAAATATGCAATGTCATTATTTTTAACTAAAACAACAGTGCCACAATTCATCAATCTAGATTCCTGTCTCACAGTCCATCTGACTGACAGTGGAATTAAAAATCACTTCATATATATTACAACACACAGAAACACAGATTTCTAGGGGGAAATTATGATAAAACCATGGCTTTTTTCCAGCTCCCCTCCCCCAATTCAAGTTCTATGGGTAGCTAGGATAGCATTATTGAAACCTGTGAAGAGTAGCTCTCTTCAAATTAATTGAACTTGAATTAATCATGCCCAAGAATGGATTCATTCAACTGTTTCTTTCAAGGATGGGCTTGAGCAGTCTCAGTTATGGGACGACATTTTGTTTTCAGTTAGCATGTAATGCTGAATTCGTATCAGAGATGGTATTCAGCCAGTTCTGACAGGTTCTGGAGAACCGGTAGCGGAAATTTTGAGTAGTTCGGAGAACCAGCAAATACCATCTCTGGTTGGCCCTGCCTCCATGTATTCACTGCTTCCCAAGTCCCAGCTGATCGGCTGGGTCTTCTTTTGTTGTCCTGCACAGGAGAACAGAGCTGGAAAGTAGGTTAGTGGGGTTGGGAGGGAATGGGGATTTTACAGTATCCTTCCCCTGCAATGCCCACCAAGCCACACCACACCCACCAAGCCACACTATGCCCACCAAGCCACACCCACAGAACCGGTAGTAAAAAAAAATGTATGCCACGTGTATTGTGAAAACATGGTCAACAATTTTTTTAAAACTGCACAGGTTCATGCTAAAGATACAAATGGATTTTTATTCCCCAGGATTCAATTGAAATCTTTTATATTTTCTATTCTTGAAATACTCAGTTTATATTTCAGAGTAGCAAAAATGGTTTGAGATAAACAAAGGTTATCTGTCTGCATTGCTGCCCCACCCACCCACACACACAAAACCAATGGAACAGCTTGCCTTCAGAAATTGTGGGTGCTCCATCACTGGAAGTTTTAAAGAAAAGGCTGGACAGTCACTTGTCTGAGATTGTATAGATTCTCCTGCTTGAGCAGGGGGCTGGACTAGAAGACCTCCAAGGTCCCTTCCAGCTCTATTCTATTCTACATTCTACACACACACACACACACACACACACACACTTTCTCAGATGTAATCAAAATAAGGCAAAGAGGCAAAGTCCCAGAAAGCACGTTTCCTCCTCCTGTCGTTTGATATTGTAAAACTAAAAAAAATTATCAAAACAAAATCTTCAGTGAGTTCATCAGATGTAACGATGAGTTCCATTGTTTCTGCTCTTCATTTCCCAAAGCAGAACAAATTTCCTGCTAGTGACTTCCCTGCAAAGATAAATGTGGTGAGCAATAATGGTATTTGGGAATTTTTAAAATAATACCATTATTACTGTTATAAAAGAAATGGTTTGCAAATGTACATTTTGAACATGTTGATGTTGAGCATCTTCAAAGAGCATCTGTTTCCAAAAGCAAAATCTGTTGTCAGTTGTCAAACAACTGGAAACTCTATTATTGAGGTTTAGGTTCTATGGCTCACAAACTATCAAATGAAACTAGTGTTCTTTGAAAACATTTTTCTATTATAATGGTACAAAGTTCAACTAAAATCATCATGCTGTATATATTAGTTGTAACTATAGCTGCAGTGTAATGACTTTTTAGCTGAACTTCGTATCACTGTAATAGAAAATGTTTCTGTTGTAATAGTTTTGTTGGTTCCTTGGGTAATGTGTTTGTAATCATATACAGAGTTCATTATACCTAAGCCTTAATGGTGTAAAAACCACTTCTGAAAATATATAATGAAAGTACAAAGATCAGTGGGTCTTGTTAGCTTGTTGGGTAACTTTGATCAAAGAGAAAAGAAACTATGAAGATCTGTAAATTCGCTGACTTCCTCAATAGCCAGGAGACAATTATATTTCTCATTCTTGACAATTGTCTAATACACAAATACAACAATTAGGACAAGGGAAGAAAAATGCTTCAGATTCCCATAGAAAGTCCCTAAGATATAATGAGCTGCTATCCTTTCACTCTTACATATATTATAGATTTCCCAAGAAAACTAGTTCAATAGATTCATATTGACACATAATCAATAAATTGTTCTATGACCAATTTTTGCTTTCCTGCCTAACTCTTGTAATTCTGGAAGACTTCTGCAACATCAGTCCTGGTAGCCCAACTTTAGCTTCTACAGAGCATCACAAGAAAATCTTTGTCTTGTGGTGTTTGTAGGTATATATTGAATATATTTTCCACAGTCTTCATTGCTACTCTATCAAGTCCCAGTCTCTACTATTAGTTTATCTATGATAATTGATCCTAAAAATAAGAAACTATCCATCATTTTACTACCTTTATTTTCAGTTTTAAACCTGGTTGCTCTATCTGTTACTGTTATCTTGGCGATTTAAATATTTAAAATTAACCCCATTGTTACATTTTGTTCTTTGGCTTTTATTACTAAATGTGCAGCTTATTTGCATTTTCAGGTATGAGAGTAATGTCTTCAATAAATCACGAGTTATTAATGTTTCTTCTTCTAGTTTTAAAACCACGCTCATCATTCTCTAGTACAGCTTCCCTCAATATATATTCAACAAATAAGTTGAATGAATAAGAGGAAAGCATACAGGCTTGTATCATTCCTTTGCAGAAATTTGAGCCAGTCTGTTTCAGTGTATTCCATTTGGATCATGAGATATTCTAGGATTCCAATTTTTTTAAGCATGTTTGTTAGATTGACATTATCAACATAATCAAGGTTCTTTCTATAATCAATGCATATATTGACCTTTTTTGTAATTTTTTTTGCTTTTTTCAGTTTTGTAGCATGTGTCAGCAGCAATTATGTTGATCACCTTGAACATATGGTAACATTTTCCATGTACAGTTTATACATATGCTTGGATGTTCTTAATCATTGTATATCAGTGCATGAAATTGTGGGTATTGATAATTGTTTATATACTTTGTTAAATATTCTTTCTTTGGTAATGGTAGGATGACTGATTTTTCCAATATGTTGGGCCATATATCATTCTCAAAATTTGCTGGCTCACTTAGTTAGAACTCTTATAAATTCCTTTCTTATTGCTTCTATATTTTGTACTTATTCTATCAATTCCTGCAGCCTGACACGATGAAGACTAGGGAACGTATAACTTAATCTTCTAATACTAATACTGTATGTAAGCAAGGAATACTCCCTAGGGTATCTTGAATGTTGACATCTCTATTATACTTAATTTCAGTATATTCCTTTCATCTTCGTTTGATCTTATTTGAATCAGTTATGTACTATCTGTTCATTGGCATCCTTTAGCATACCAATTCAAGGTTGCAATCTTCTTGAATCCTGAATTTGGAGATATTTTGAAAGACTTTCCTTATTTTTTGCCATGTTTGTTATTTCCATCTTTGAATTTCTTGGCTTTAGCTTCTCATCCCTTCACAACAACTACCAATCATTTGCTACAACTTCCATTTTGCTTTCTTCTGTTTTCTTCCTTTGATTACATGACATAGTTCCCTTGTTTTTTAATCTATGAAGTTCAGAATTTCAAAGAAAATTTGATGTTTTCTTTGAAAATAATGGGTACGCATTCAAACTAATATTGTGGAAATTGGCTGGCTTTGTTATTCTATTTTAAGTTGACTTGAAACTTGCACTCAAGCAGTTTGTGATCAGTTGCCCAGTTAACCATTGGTCATATCTTTGATTTAGAACTCAGCTCCTTCATTACACTGTAGCAATAATATAGTCAGTTTAATTTCGTGTGCTGTCTTTGATGTTTACATAGAGAGACATTATTTTGATTGTTGGAAGAAGGAGTTAGCAAACAATAATCATTAGCAGAAATTGATGCATCATTATCCTCCCTTCATGTTAGTTTCTTAGACCATTCTGTACAACTCACACCAATGACTGAGAATTCTTTTTGGGTCCAGCTGTGGTTCTTCTATTTCCCAAGATCATTCTCACATGCCATTACACCTATCTACCTGGATTTGCTATATTGCATTTTTAAAAACAGGTGACTTCTTAGAATAAGCCATTCTTAGAAATAGAATCTACCTGTTTTAAAGATTTGACTATCCTTTTTATATCCTTTGGGGCAGTATTACATTAGTCATCCAACTTTTAATCAGTTATTAAAGTACTCGTGTATTTTCTAACAAAAGAAACAACTTGATTCTCAGAACTTGAGATATATTTGTTTTGCAAACTGACTGAACTATTAATTGCTTTTATTTTTCTTCTGCTTAGAAATGCCATTTTTAGCATTGCACTTTTGTTGTTGTTACTTTTGCTTTTTTATTATTGTGCTTGGGATTTTAATATTGTATTTGATTTTGGGTTCTATGAGCCATCAAGACAGCATGTCCTCTCTTGTACAAACTCTGAAAATAAAGATATAATTACTAAAACAAATACCTCTGTGCTATTTTTCTCTGCTAACATACTTAATGAAAAACCTTGGTACGTGGCTGCAATTGAGCAGTTTCTCAGTACAATCAATTGTTACTATAATTAATTATTGGAATTAACTAGAAAACATAGTCTAAAGAAATAATAGCAAAGAACTAAAATTGATATTGCCTTCTAATGTCATTGATTTCAATTTAAATAGCTAATCTAATCTATTAAAGGTAGGAATGTATCACACTAACAAGAGAGTTATGGAAAGTATTGGGCCAACTGTAAAAGTTTTCCAAAGTGTAATTGAAACCAAGTGTTCTTCTTTTTCAATAGAAAGCACTGGCATATAAAAACATAAATAGGCTTCTTACAATTTCACTATAAATCAAGAAAAAAAATTACATTCTTACACACATATCTTACACATTAAATGATGTGATTGTTTCCTTAGAGCCACTCAGAACTATAGTAAATTCCTCAATATCTGTCAAGCACTGGGGAAATCAGAAGATCCAGGTAGTTCAAATGAGTTATTTCAAGCTTAAGTTCCCTACAAGAATCTGAACTACGAACAGCCCAAGCAAATTGGTGATAGATAAGGGTTGAAGGAATTCTAGGAGAGCTAGACTTAGATCTCTTTTGAGTGTTATGAGATTCATGACTGATGATGCATTTGACCCCTCCTTCGGACTCAGTGTGGTTATCTCCTACAATCTCTATATACCATACCCATCTTACAATAATATTTAGAAACAAAGAAGACAGAAGTGTTTTTTTAATACATTCAAAATAAACATAGTAAGCTGAAACTGTGGATGATGTTCAGTGACTAGCTTGCCATTCTTAAGGTCTTAAAAATGTATCTCATTTGGCTGAGTAGGCCTGAAAGATCTACTCAACCACAAACTAAAGATGGGTCACAAATGACCAGATATGATTGTTCATTCATGAGTTGGATCGTCCAAGAATGTAGATTCTAGCTGGCTTTAAGAGTGCCAAGCAGTTCCATGACTCCTAGGAGAGGAAGTTGTTAAGCTTATATCTAGAAATATTATTGCCTTTCATTCTAGCCTACATTGTATATAACTCTTCTCTTTCCCTGTTAGAGATGAGATTAAATCCAAAAACTGGAGGGTCAGATTTTCCTATCCCTGAGTTAATTTCTTTTCTCCTTACTTTAGACTATGCTGATAAGGAAAGAGCAATGTATTAAATATTATTTATTTATTTATTTATTTATTTATTTATTTATTTATTTATTGGACTTGTATGCGCCCCATCTCCAAGACTCGGGCAGCTCACAACTAAAACATACATTGACAATAAATAGCTAAAAAAGAATTAAACGAAAACAAGCCCAATATTATCCAAATTTAAAATGAATTAAAACCATCCCATCCTCCCCCCCGAGAGGCAATCACAGCCCGGCTTGGTCAAATAACCAGGTCTTCAGGTTGTGGTGGAAGGTGCGGAGGTCAGGGGCCAAACGGAGTCCCAGGGGCAGCTGGTTCCACAGGACGGGGACTGCCACAGAGTAGGCTTGTCCCTGGGGACGCCAGCCGACATTGGCTTGCCAACGGGACCCCAAGAAGCCCCTGCCTGTGTGCTTGCACAGGGCGGTTGGCACTCGATATCGGCAGGAGTTGCTCCCTTAAATATTCTGGACCCATGTCGTGTAGGACTTTGAATGTTAAAACTAAAACCTTGAATCTCACCCAGAGCGCAACCGGCAACCAATGCAGGCAGCTCAGGAGGGGGGTAAAATGTGTTCCCCCCCCCGCTGGTCTCTCACCCCAGCAGGGAGTACAACAAAAGTCTCATAACCATTGACCAAGTTCGAGGGTGAGTACCAACACTGAGAGCTCAAACCTGGGCCACCGGGTGTCCAAATCATTCCTACATGGCCTAAGGTATACTGCAGATGGTTCATTCCCAGTGGGAAAAAAAAGGTACCTTGCAATTCGGGATAATAATGATGACAAAGGAGGAGGAACAAGTGGGGGGCAGATAGATGGATGGCAGATAGATGGCAGATAGATATTAAACAAGAGATGGGAGAGGACCGACCCCTGGGTAACCCCACAAGTGAGCGCCCTCGGGGCCGACCTCTGTCCCCCTGCCAACACTGATTGCGACCGCCCCAAGAGGTAGGAGGAGAACCACTGAAAAACAGTGCCCCCCACTCCCAACCCCTCGAGGTGTCGCAAAAGGATACCATGGTCGATGGTATCGAAAGCTGCTGAGAGGTCTAATAGGACAGAGGAAAAACCCCTGTCCCGAGCCCTCCAGAGATCATCAATGCGACCAATGCCGTCTCCGTGCTGAAACCGGGCCAGAAGTCCAATTGGTACGGATCCAGGTAGTCCGCTTCATCCAGGAAGAGTGGAAACTGCTGAGCCACCACACTCTCAACAACCTTAGCCAGAAAATGAAGGTTGGAGACTGGACGAAAGTTGTCTAACACGGTCAGGTCCAGGGCAGACTTCTTCAGGAGGGGCCTCACCACCGCCTCCTTCAAGGCGGAGGGAAAAACATCCTCCCCTAAAGAAGCGTTGACCACTGCCCAGAGCCAACTGCAGGTGACCTCCCTGGAGGCATAGGCCAACCAGGAGGGACACGGGTCCAACAAACATGTGGTGGAACTCAGACGCTACATAATCCTGTCCACTTCACCCTCGGGTACAGGATCGAACTCAGCCCAGATCACATCGGCCAGACTGTTTGCACCCCGATCCTCAGACCACTGCAAATTAGAGCACAACCCACCCCGAATCCACGCGATCTTATCCGACAGATATTGACCAATTGAGTGTGTTGGAAAAATTTAAGGCTTTAGCCATCATTTCTACGAAGCCTTTGCTGTTTATACTGGCTGTAAATAACATTACTCTGGTGTGAACCTTTATAACAATTATAGTATCATCATAACATGATCTACATGCATTCATACTCAGATCTAAATTAATCCTTTTGGAGATGGTGGTTTAATACAATTTTCCCTACTGTAGCAATTTCCTGGTTTAATAGTTGCCTAAGGATAAAGAAAGATATGGTACAATATATCTGGACAACACCTGGTTGGGAAATTCTGACTTAACCAATCAAACCCAGAGTGCTATTAAAGCGTAACTCCTATGGGAGCTCTTGCAGGGTATTACGGTTTTCTATCTATGGTTGCATTGCCATGCCTTGAATAATCTAGAATAATATCTAGAAATAAATGCAATAGATCATTAGAGCAAAGCAAATTTATTAATTATTCAATAAATGATTAAAAAGCACTATGGTAGGTTTTGAAGAATATGATTAGCAATCATATCTTTGTGAATACAGTTAGCAAAGTTAAGAATGAGCAAAAAAAAAGTTGGCAAATCTCTCCATTTGTCTTTTGGCATGGAAAGCCCTACAATGCTTGAAAATGGTATGCTGCCAATTCTATAAGCAAGGACTTGGCTTCAGTAGGGTGCTTCAGCATTGCCATTCCATCTATACAGCAGCAATCTAATCCAGTCAATGGATTCTGGAATTTTGCATTAACATATCTCCATTTCAGCAGAGTGGCTTATGAAAAAGAATTGGTTTTGTGTGCTTTTTCCTATTGATATGAAGGTGGCAAGTTGGAATTAACTTGGCATTGTTGCCTCACAGTCCAATCACAACTGAATAAATACATATATAAACACATAACACTGATGGTGGTTTTTACTTTCCCCCCTCTTTTTTTATAATTGTTACCTTTCCTTGCTGTAAACAAGGCAGCCGTGCCAATTTTCCACAGAATGGAAACTTTCTGTATCCCTCTGCAAGAATACAGTAAATAGTGCACATAATGGAAATGCTCTTCTGTGCCAGCAAAATAGAAATGTGAGTGTTAACTCTTAATGGAGAGTTTGAACATAATATTTTTGTTATTAAGGAAGAGATTTGGGACCAGAGGGTGCGACAAGGCAACTTGGAATCTGCAAACTGAATCTGGCTCAGCGTAAGCCAACTTTTGAAATGTTTCCTGTAGTTCCTATTCAAAGCAAATGGTTCATAAGCCATTACTTCATGTGCATGTTTGTCTTTCCAGGGTTTCAAACAAAATTCCTTCTCAATTGTTCTTAGGCTAGGAAGAAATTGAGTCTAGGAATAACGAATGTGTTTTACCAATGAGCTTTCAAAGTAGTCAAGGTATGTTGCTTCTGTTGGAAGTTAAAACCCACCCCTCTCCTAGAAACATGAAATATTCTAGGAAATATTAAAAAGGCAGAATATTGTATTTCCAAACAAAAATACACATCAAGACCAAAAATCTTAAATAAGTCAATTGTCTATGCATAAATAGAACTATATCTTGGAAAGGTTTAATCTAAGCTGGGGCCTATATGGTTATTGGTTGACATGGAAACCATCATTCCTCAAGTCCTTCTGGACTCCACACATAAGACATAAAGATTGAAGTCATCCAAGCAGCAGCTACTTAGTACCTCAATAGCAAGAATAGCTTGTATCTGTAGTTCAAGTTCACACACAGGGACATGACACAGAGCTCCTGATCAATGCTTCTGGCCACTGAGTGGCCTCATGAATTATTGCTGACTGTCCCTTTTCCTGACTTTATTTATTTATTTATTTATTTATTTATTTATTTATTTATTTATTTATTAATTATTTGGTCTTATATGCTGCCCTCTCTCCCGAAGGACTCAGGGCGGCTCACATAAAAACAACCATACAAATACAAAAGTTAAAAAGGAATTAAACCAAATTCGACCAAATAATCATTAAAACCCATTTACAAACATTTAAAATTTTAAAACAACCCCCCCACCTTTTAGTCCAGGCCGGCCTGTTCGAATAACCAAGTCTTTAGGCCGCGACGAAAGGAGCGAAGGTTGGGGGCCAGTCGTAGCTCCAGGGGAAGCTGGTTCCACAAAGTGGGCACCCCCACAGAGAAGGCCCTCCCACTAGGGACTGCCAGTCAACATTGTCTAGCCAACAGTACCACAAGGAGGCCCTGTCTGTGGGCACGCACCGGGTGATTGGTATTTGATGCTGGCTGACTTTGGTGTTGCAGCTACTATAGAAGCTGAAACACAGATGGACAAATTTTTGAAAAGGCTGTGTCCCATTACTTGGTCTTAGTAATACCTGGAAAGTCTGCAAACTCATCCATCAGCATGATGGTTGTGGTCTTATTATATATAGACATGGCAACATCTTGCAGTGGGAGACCAAAGCATCCAACCATGTAGGGTGAGGCTTAAAAGAAGGGATATGTTGCACTGTGTATGTCCCACTCCTCTGTTAATAACCTACCTTGATAATCTGTGTGTGTATTTCTATGTTGTTCTGCAGTTTGTCCCAACCCACAAGAAAAGCATATATTGTTGCCTGAATCCATATGTATTTATGAACTTAATTTACTTACAAGTTTATAAGAAAGAAATAGAAAAAGAAAAATTAAGTGAATGAAATATATTTTGTAAGCTATGTTATATTTATAAATAGATAAACATTCTTTTAGGGAATTATTTCCCAAGTGAACAATAAAGGCAAGTATCAAATGTAATTTTCCCTGTTTGTATGTTCAACTGTTGAAGAATATAATAGATTAGATGTCAAAAAGCAAATGAGATGTAAAAACTACCAAAATTGAATTTCTCCATCACTTCATAAGTCACCCACCAGCTACAGAAATGTCCATTCATTAAACAAAGATCTGAAGGCAGAATTTTTCCATATCCAATTTTCCATTTTCATTTTAAGCTATACTGATATTTAAGAACCTCTATAAATATCCCAAATATATTGACATATTGTACAATAACTTAAACTGAACTAGGATTATCAGTCACAAAAATGTCATTCAATAGTATGTTGAAAACTATATTAGTGTTTTACAAGCAAATAAAAACACAGGGACATTAGCATCTTCTGTAATAATTCTTCAGAAATAACCATTCCTCTTTGTATTTATGTTTCTTCATGCATTTAAAAATATTAATCCATATCCTAGACTTAGACTTTGAAGAACTTTATTGTCACTTGGAATGTATACTAATCGGCATACATTAAAATGAAATTTCGTTGCATACAGCTCTCAAAGGATCACCACCTCTAATATATACTATATAAACATGACAAATAATAATAATAAAATAAATAGATATACATACAAAATTATGCATATACCCACATATATTATATGACACAGAGAAAACAACAGTCTAGTTCAGATGTATACATGTACATAGCGAGAAAAACGAATCCTGTGAGTTTACCAGATGGATGGCATAGGGAAGAAAGCTGTTACCAAATTGGGTAGTCCTGCTAGGAATACTTCGAAACCTCCTCCCGGAGGGAGCAACAGAAACAGACCGTGAAGTGGGTGTGTCGGGTCCCTAGCAATGCTTTGAGCTCTAAGCACATAGCACTTATAAGCAGTATCCTGAATAGCAGGAAGCAAGCTTCCTATAATCTTCTCGGCTGTTCTTGCCACTCTCTGAATGGTCTTTCTAACTGAGGCACTGCTGCCATCAAACCAAACAGTGATGCAGTTTGTTAAAATGCTCTCAATTATGCCTCTGTAAAAAGTGGCCAGGACAGAAGGAGAAAGTTGTGCTCTCCTCATCTGATGCAGGAAATGCAGATGCTGGTTTGAACATTTCCCTAAGGATGGCGCTTTACTAAGGACGGCATATCTCTAGGAATGTTGAATGTTGAGGTACACATGAGTGTGACAAATACATCAGTATGAAAAACATATAAAGTATCAGAATATGGCTGAATGTTCATTAAATCTATTCTCAGAAATATTATATGATTACAATGAGCACTAGAAGCACTTCTAGACCATCCGTTACCCAACTCTTGGTTTTAAGATAAAATTCACTCAGGATTGACATCTATAGTTTGGCATCTATGTCCTGTCTCCCATTCTTTGTAACACTTCCCAGAAGTAAGACTGACTAGAGTTAATTTGCCATAGATGGGCTGCACCCTCTCTTTTCTTCTAAGAGGCCTATAAAAGGTAGACTTGTAAACTTTAGAGAAAGCAATTGCGTTGCACAGAATATTTCAGTTCGCACAAGTAATAAAGATATATTGAAATCTTGTATGGTTGCAGTCTTCTTACATAGTTTGATTATTAGGGCTTATCTAATGCCAAAATTGAATAGTACCCCTTTTTTCACAATAAAGCAATAATTTAACATGGGAAATTTTAGCAGTATACTTGATATGGCATGAATATTGTACAGAGAACCCAGGAAGGGTAGAAAATAATTCGTGGTATCTCATAGAATTTATCTAAGTTTATGAGATCTGTGAAAAGTACATTTGGTATATATTGATACAGAATTATGTTAGTTAAATTTTCATAATAACTTAACACTTCAACTTTATTTAATAAATTTAAACCATCTATATATTTTTTCAACACACACACACACACATACACACTCACATTCACTTTTACATGCCAGCTAGTATCTCCAGAAAATACAGTCTTGAATACTAAGAAAAGCTTGCAGAATAGATTGATAGAGAAAAAGAGAGGTTTTACTTTGCAAAAATACAAAGAAAAAAGAAAAGCTATTTACAGTTATTACTGTGCTCTTCTAAAGTACAAGTTTTTTTAAAAAATATTTAGATTATCATATAAGCTTTGAAATAGCTCAGATCCCCAGATAACTTTAAAAAAATTTTTTATTATGTTTCAGCAAAGATTGCCACATAAATTGCATTCACTGACTTTTAAATGTAATTTATGCATCTGCAATTACCAAAAATTCTAAATTCATGATTATGCTTTCGCATTTAAAGCTTTATATATATAAATATATATTTATTGTTGTAGAAGGTGTCTTAGAAAAACTTTCAAAAAGCCACTTTCATTCTGAAGAAATAGAAATGAATTCTTTTATAGATATTGCTTTTTGAATGCTTGCAGAAAAAAGTCAAAAGAAATCAGCAGTAATTTAAAAAGCACATAATGTTAGTGTTTTTAACCCATGCACAGAGCTCACTTTATAAGATGCCATAGATGGAATTTCATGCCTAATTTTTGTGTAAATGAAGTTTTTAAGACCCGCTAATTGCACTACATACGAACTTCTTTTTAGTATTAAATAATAAAAAGCTAAATCTAACTTTCTGCAGGAGCTAACACTAATTACAGATGTCAGTGCAGAGTTGTCAATGCAGTAATGATTTTTGGTTGATTAAATGTCTTACTTTAGTCAATGTATTTGATGAATTAACCAGCTTAGGTAAATGTTAAATTAGCTCAAAACAAGTGACATTGGAACAACATTGTGGATAAATAAAATATTTTGACTAAATATGAGAGGTATTTGATTTCTTTTGTGGAATATTGAAGGTATGGATCAGTTTTAAGTTGAAAAGTCCAAAAGTAGCAATTAATGTGTATTGTAACCCAATCCATTTATTTATTTAGCGTATGGCATAACATAAATTAAAAACATAGTAAAATATGAACGTTAAACAGATCTCTATTCAGATACCAATAGGCCATCTAACCATTGAATCTTCTTAATAGCCTATGTAATCCTACTTGTGGAAATGATAATAAAATCATATCATCAGCATAGAGCAAGCTGTTACAGTATGTATTTAGAATTGTTGACATATATACCATGGGATCCTTCATTAACCCTGACAAGTCATTGATATATAAACTAAATAATAATGGGGCCAGGAAACACTCTTGCGTTACCCCTTTATTTGTGTGAATCCTGTTAGTCAGAGCCCCATTAACTCCATACCACACCCTCAAACATGTACTTGTATAAAGGTCTTTAATCAAAGCCAGCAGTCTAGGTTCGTGATGGCAATTCTATGGCACGTGTGCCACAAATGGCACGCAGAGCTACTTGTGCTTGCATGCAAGCTGCAGGCAAACTTACCTCACTGCGCATGTGCGCGCCTCACACCTGATTTTTTTTCAGTTGGTTGAGGCCTTTTTCAGCCTCCCCCTAGACTTGGAAAAAGCCTCTGCAAGGCTTTTCAGGCCAATTATAGGCCCATTTCATTATTTCCTGTAATACCAGAAGTGATGAAATGGGCCTATAATTCGGCCTGAAAAGCCTTGCAGAGGCTTTTTCCAAGTCTAGGGGGAGGCTGAAAAAGGCCTCAAACCAGCCAAAAAGGTGCAGTGCAGGTAAGGGGGGAGGGATTGCATGCGCATACACAGGGGGCGTGGGGAGGTGTGTGTATTGCATTCTGGGTGCTGGCATGTGAGTGCGTGCATGCTGGTGTGTGCACAGTTTTTGGCACAGGAGCCCCAAAAGGTTAGCCACCACTGGTCTAGTTCTATTTTAAGTACCATAGGACTTCTCTGTTTACCATATCAAATGCCAGTCTTTCCCCTCCTTATTTAACTACCTTTATCAGTAATAACTGTTCTAAAAACTTGTTGTAACTAATGGTGAATCAATCACACCTACTTTGTATGAATCTTCTATAGCCCAGTCATCTACAGTGAGCTATTTCAACTCAGTAAGATCTGGAATGGGGGTGGGAGGCTTAATATGATCTGCTGCTTTTAGATCCTACCACATTTCTATGAAATATAGTTTTTGACTTTGACTTGGACGTTACCAAATACTGTTTCTGTTTTTTGTAGATATTCCCCTTTTTGTATGTTTACAATCATCATGACCTTGACTCATGGCCTTACATTCTTCTGTAGAATTCTCTAATATGTAGAATAAAATTCATGCTTTCTTTAACTATGACAAATTGCAGGTCCTGAGAATGCCATTACCTCCTTTCACACTTAACATTTTGGCACAAGGTTCTTATTGAAGAATGGGTTCTTTATTTTCTGCTAAACATAGTGATATCTAGGTTGTCCAAAATATTTTGGTTTTGACTATCTTGCATTGAACATTCCTTCAAAAATAGGAAGAGTAATCCAGATGTTACTAGCAAATTGAGTTGAACATCAGTGTTTTTCTTAGTAAGCAATAACTTCAACCTTCTTTTGCTTCCATGAATCTCATTTCTTTACTTTGTCCTTTTCTGATGGTGGGGGTCATGAACATTGACAGTCAGGACAAGCCAAGCCTGGAGATCTGCAAATAGGGTAGTGGTTTTAACTTTGTGATTTAGATAGACATTCTTGGGAAGCTTCTTTGTACCAAATTATTGCCATTTCAAGATTATTCCTCTGCCTGCAAACTAATTGTGTTAGATTTGCATGAAGAGTCAGACGCGGAGTGCTTCAGTGAAGAGTTTATTAGTGACTACAGCTCATAACAGACCCAACTTGGCTGGTCTGTGGCTGCTACTTATAGCCAGCAGCCGCAGTTGCCAGCCAATCAGAGTGCAGGGTTTTCCCGCACTTTTTAAACCAATCATTTCTGACATTTTACAAGAACAGTTCAAACTTAACCAATGACATTCAAACCTGCATACATAACAAATTGGGTCTCAGAACTTGAGAAATGGATTTGTAATCCAAACTGATAGGTTATCAAGGACTTTTTAAGTCAGAAATGTCTTTTTAGCAGGACATAGCATGTGTCTAGACTCCATACAGAAAATTCTAATGATGATGAGGAGAGCTTGTGAATTTGTGAGATTTACATAGAGCCTGCTTGGCTCCAACCATCCTGACCCAATAACTGCACAACTGTCTCTAATTATGGTACGGTACGGATCTGGATGGGGAGAAACAGGCTCCGCTCAACCCAGACAAGACTGAGTGGCTGTCCCTACCGGCATCTCGGGTTATCCAAGAAATTCCATCATTGACCATGGGGGGAGAGGTGCTTCCCCCGGTAGATAGGGCACGCAACTTGGGTGTCCTCCTGGATACATAGCTAAGTATAGAGGAGCAGGTGGGAGCCATCGCCAGGAGGGCATTTGCCCAGGTTTGCCTGGTGCATCAGTTGCACCCCTATTTGGACCGGGATGCCCTATGCACAGTCACCCATGCACTCGTCGCTTCCCATCTTGACTACTGCAATGCTCTCTACCTAGGGCTGCCCTTGCAGACTATACAGAGGCTTCAACTGGTACAAAATGCGGCCGCGCGAGTAGTGATGGGAATGACCCGATACTCCCATGTGACACCCCTCTTGCGTGATCTACATTGGTTACCGGTTGCCCTCTGGATAAGATTCAAGGTGCTGGTGTTAACCTATAAAGCGCTCCATGGCCAGGGTCCAGGATATTTGCAGAAGCACCTCCTACCACCATCGAGTTCCAATCGCCCAATGCGCTCCAGCCAATGGAGCCTCCTCGGAGTGCTGTCAACCAGACAATGTCGACTTGCGGTTCCCCGGGGGAGGGCCTTCTCTGTTGGGGCACCCACCCTATGGAACCAACTGCCCCTGGGGTTGCGGTTGGCTCCCGACCTTCTCTCCTTCTGCCGCGATCTTAAAACTTGTCTGTTTGAACAGGCCGGCCTGGACTGTTGTTGGTTTGGGGTTTTTCTTTTAATTAATTGATTTTATTACATTTTAGAGATTTATTTGGAAGTTTATATTTTTTAATTTCTTGTATTTATGTTTTTTATTTCGACTTTTATGTGAGCCGCTCCGAGTCCCCCGGAGATGGGGCAGCATATAAATCTAAATAAATAAATAAAATAAATAATTATCACCTTAATTGAACTGATTGAACTAGGGAAATAATTACTTTTTCACACTGGAACATCTCTTGTATGACAATATTTATAAAATAAATGAAATGACCACTGAATTTTGGTGCTATTTGTTCATTTAGACTCCTTTTATATATAAAATAGGATCCACAGAGAGTTCTGATAACATTCAGTCGTGAAGAAATGCAAATACTCAGAAAATTTAACATAGATATAGCCAAATTCTGCAGATATAATATCAGTTTAACTGAGGATAGGATATACAATCCAACATCATGGATAGATTTTATTATTTATTTATATTTTATCCCTTACTATTTTTAGAAATAATATACCAAATATATCCAATATACCTTCTTTCTCCTATTTTTCTCATACTGTAACAACACCCAGACAGGTGGATTAAGCTGAGATAAAGTTATTGACCCAAAGTCACTCAGCTGGTTTCCAAGGCTAAGACAGTACATGCTCTCCCACTTTCTAGCCTGATGCCTTAACCCAGGAGTGTTAAACTTGTGGCCTGTGGGCCGGCCTGGATGCATCACGTGCTGGCCATGCCATGCCTGGTTTAGCGAAGGGGAAAAAAGTCATAATACGTCATGTGATGTCACTGTGACGACGCATGTTTAACATCCCTGCCTTAACCATTAGACAAAACTGGCTCTCAATCATTTGCTATTTTAATTTTGAATCTCAAGATTGTTTTGCACATTTCAAGAAGATCTGCATTATTTCTGATTAGGATAAATTTGGTACACATAGCTCATCGATATTAGGCAAAATTAAAGTGAATACTGGGTCAGGTCTTGAAATAAATTTTGTTCCTTTTGGATATTGACTAACAAGAACTGAGGAAAACCAAAGGTAGGACCTCAGTCACTGGTGAAGCTCAGTTTGGGAAACAGTTTGTAAGCAGGGTTGAGAAGATAGGTAGTCAATTGTTTTGTCTTCAGTATAAAAATTTGACAGTGCTGCTGAAAAGATAAAAAGTTGTTGGTAAAAGGTGAACCTAATATATATTTTGGAATCCCTAGAGAAACAGAACGAATGCAAATGATTAAATAAACATGCAATCTAGGGATGAGATGAAGAAAAAAGACTAGATGGCAACGCCGGGACTGCTTGAGAGACTCATTTGTTTGTATAGTAGCTGATGTGGACGTGATTCCAAAAAAATGTGGAAGAAATGCAGCCCATATTGACTTTTCTTGCTATAACTGAACACAGAATTTAAAAGTGTGGATGTCCTTTTACATGCAATAAAATCTGCTTCTTTTAGTACTGCTGGTTTACTAGTTTTGCTTTCTACTATAGAAAGTTCAGGAATTTAGCTTGGCTGTATTTCATACTACTGGCGGTAAGTGTTACTTTTCCTTTCCAACTGTACCTATTTATATCATCTTTTTCGTTAAGGTTTCAAACAATCAAGATTTTTAATTGCTGGTTAATTCTGCTGACACTGTTGGATGGATAAGAAACATGGTCAGGCCTGCTGATTCATTCAGTTTTTCCTAACTGCAGTTTACCACCACAGCCTCAAGTTGACTGTATTTTGTTTTTCATACTAATATTCATTTCAAAGCTACCTATCCCAATATAAATTGTTCATCACAATTATCTTAACTATATGTGTGTGTTTGCCACCAAAGTATTTCACATTCTCTCTGCTTCTTTGCTCAGCACTTTTAAAGCTGATTTTCATGAAGTCTGTTTGACCTTATCATTTACTGCCAAGGCCTGTAAGGCATGCCCTAAAGAAGCTGAACAAGCAGCACTGATCCTATGAACCAGGTTTTTCTCCTAAAAAGAAGGATCCAGATATTTACAAACATCTTGTATAAATTCTAATGGTCAAGTGATAAACTTCAGTGAAAGTAAATGAGAAAATTATGAAAATTTGTTCTTTGATTTTTAGGAACACTAATGTTGTTCACAGATCAGAAGCCATCTTTTCCCCAATGGATGTGTCTTTCTTAGCTCAGGTTTAGTTATAGTTTAAAAATGCATCAGTCTTAAAAACGGAATGCACAATTGATGATAGCTAGTAGCACTGAGTGTAACCTCTACAATCTCTCCAAAAGCTGCCATAGGCTTCTAATGATGCGAAACACATACATTATTAAACTAGCTCGATACCCATGCTTCACTACAAAACTGCGTGGTTGGGATTTGTTTTTCGGGAGGAAAATAAGGGAAAAAAAATTCTGCCTCTTCCTACCAGCATCCATCAGTATTCATCTGGCTAGTGTCCTGTCGGTATTTGAGAGAGTTGAGGGCTGTTTGGAAACTGAAACAGTATTTGCTGTGTGAGCAAGGAGACAGCAAGGAGCCTGGGCGTGGCTTAGCTCAACTGTTCTGTACTAAAGCTGCTTGGTGCTGTGAAAGCAAAACTGAAAATCCTCTCCTGCTTGTGTTTTGCATTTGGGACAGATTTCTTTTCAGGTGGGGTGGGAGAGTAGAATTCCTTAGCATCAGAGCATGTTAATAATAATATACAAAATACTAATGCTCTGATGGTCATTTTGAAAAATCCTTTCTTAGTGAGTACCTAGAAGCCAAGAGGAACATACGTGCCAAATTTAAAGTTTGTAGGCTTTACGGTTCTGGAGATTTTGTGATGATGTGTGAGTGGTATTTCGCTTTTATATATATAGATGGAAGATAGAAGATACAGGATGTCCACTTACATTCTGCATTTTTTAACCTGGTGGCTGTTATGTATGTAGGTTTGAATGTCATTGATTTAGTTTGAATTGTTCTTGTAAAATGTCAAATAGGATTGGTTTAAAAAGTGCGGGAAAACCCTGCACTCTGATTGGCTGGCAACTATGGCTGCTGGCTATAAGTAGCAGCCATAGCCCAGCCAAGTTGGGTCCATTCGAGCTGTAGTCACTAAATAAACTCTTCACTTAAGCTCTTTGCGTCTGACTCTTCATGCAAACTTAACACTGGCGACGAAGGTGGGATTGCCGTGAAGAGAAGACGACGCGGAACAGAAGAAGAGCAAGATGGCTGCGCTGAACACCCCCCCAGCCCCGTTCGATCCGATGGCAGAAGACTGGGAGTCGTATGCGGATCGTTTCCAAATGTATCTGGAAGGAAACGATCTTGCTGACATTTCCGAGAAGCGGAAGAGGGCGGTCTTTCTCACGCACTGCGGTCCGGCAGTTTTCAAGATGGTGAAGACATTGGCGGGAGCTGCAGACGTGAAGGTAATGGACTGGCCTGATTTAGAAAAGTTATTAAGAGCCCATTACATTACACCCTCTCAAAGAGACCTAATTCTAATCGGATGGCAAGTTTAAGGGACATTGGGGGTACATGTGAATTTATCAACTTAGAAGAGGCCATGCGTGATCGATTTGTTCTGGGCCTTAAAGACAAGGTGCTTCAGAGCAAGTTATTACTAAGACCTAAGATCACGCTGAAGGAAGCAATAGAAGAGGCCTCTTCAGCAGAAGCTACCAAGTCCTCAGCAGTGGCCATGAAGAAAATTAACAAGGCCTCAAGCCATCCTGATGTGGAAAAGTCCACAACAACTCATTGCGAGCAAATAGATTCTGAGTCAGACTGTAGTGAGGTGGAGGAAGGAATTTAAAGACTCAGAATGGAGAGGAAAAAGAAAGACCTAGGAAGAAAGAGGCAAGATTTCTACTGCAGAGGGTGTGGGGGAAGCCACCCCCGCACTGAATGCAAGTTTTTAGACACCATTTGCCTCCATTGTGATAAAAGAGGACACCTAGCAAGAGTCTGCAAATCATCCAGAACTCCACCCATCAGAAGAAAGTTTGCTACAAGCAAAGACAAAGAATTCAAGCCTAACAATTTCTGTGAGAAAATGGGGCGCAGCTCAGAACGGACCCCTTTGGCTGGGCTGCGGCTGCTACTTATAGCCAGCAGCCGCAGTTGCCAGCCAATCAGAGTGCAGGGTTTTCCCGCACTTTTTAAACCAATCATTTCTTACATTTTACAAGAACAGTTCAAACTAAACCAATGACTTTAAACCTGCATACATAACATTACTGATTGGAAGCAATTATTCTACTGTTGCATTTTTAGTATTTAAGCTTTCATTATCTAGTCCAGGAATTTATGAAGTAACACTGAAAGTAGTTACAAGAAACTTCTTTAATGATTCATGCTGGCTGGGAAATTCTGAGAGTTGAAGTCCATACAGCTTAAAGATGCTAAGTTTGATAGACACTGATTTAGGTAATGAAGTAACACCGAGGGTAGTTATAATAAACTTTTTAATGATTCAAATTTACTTGTAGCTATTATTTCACATATGCTATGTCAAATCCCACATGAATCCAATATCTCAAGCTCTTTGATATTTCATCCAAGCTTTCCCCCCAGGTCTGCTATTTACATGTCTTGAGCTTACATGCCCCTCTTGTTTATGAATAACTTACCTTCCAAAATATGCTCAACCCAGTGAATTTTGTCTGAAGATTTCTTAATCAAAAAAGCATTTATAGGAACCATAAGATTGGCAAAAACCATCACAATTCTCAAGGAACGGTCAATAAAAAGGTTAAAGGAATAGCTCCTACAACAAATCACTGACAATATGCAGAAAAATATTTCATAATATCATGGCTTGCCTAACTGGGTCAGTTCTGAAGAGATGGTGAGGTACTGTATGTAGGACACCAATTAAAATGTAGGTCACAGCTATGCATTGCATCATTGATTAAATCATCAGATATTTTCCACAGAAGGACATTAAGTCTGTAAACAGCAATTCAAACTCCCTCTGAAGTTTGAGAAAATATCTAAGCACAGGTGTTATACTTGTGAAACTTTATGCTTCATGATTTTTATTTGTGTATTTATTTTATTGGAAAAAAGTTCTTTTTTAATGGTCTTAAACATGGACATAATTAGACATAATTTGGAGAAACTTCCTTGTGTTACGCCAAAGGTGCTTTTTTTGCCCCAGGAGGCAACTGGACTTTCTTATTTTTTCTTTGAAGATGCTTTGCTTTTCATCCAAGAAGCTTCTTCAGCTCTGACAAGATAGTGGGATAGTGAGCTGAAGAAGCTATTTGGATGAGAAGCAAAACGTCTTCAAAGAAAAAAACAAGAAAGTCCAGTTGCCTCCCTGAAAAAAAGGCACCTTTGGGACAGCTATGACCTGGATGACTGAGAATCTCTACAGACTTTTCTTTGTGTTACCCATATGCCAATTTTCATATTCAGAATTATTGTGGGCGGACACATCTTGAAACTCCTGTTTTCAGCTGGCAATTAGATGAGGTAAGCTGACTATTACAGAGTTAAATTAGAAGCCTTATTATTAGGGACTGGAGCCAGATTCCACAGCTGGACATTGCTTTGTGTCATTTTAAAGTTTTGTCCATTCCTCTGCTCTGCAATAAAATGATGTATACATCCGCCTGCAACAAGAGTGAGCAAGCAGCCTCCTGCTTATTGTTGTTGCAGGCCAATTTTCAAAACCAGAACTACATAGTCGTACTAAGGCCAGTGTGGGTACCACCCTGGATTGACCCATTCAAGCTGAATATCGATCACTCACAATTCCCCAGATTATTTTGTTCCATTTGGCTTTTTTAGTCAGAAATTTCTGAGAGCCAAGAACTTTCAATATTCTCTCTAGCAATGCTAAACTTTATACCACATTGAGAAAATTTTGAAAACAATGGCCACCTCAAGACAAGGGACTAAGCAAACTATCTTTACTAAAACAGTGAATGTTTTGAAATATCCGCTGGAATCAAAAGCGGATATTAAACAATCCTATGGAAGCCGCAAAACAGTGGTTAAATAGCAGGTTTATTTGGTTATTTTATTAAGTATAAAACAATACATTATTGCAGTATTTTTATGCTTGCTGTTGGATTGTGTAATAAATGGATTAAAACATTTTAACCATTTAATCAAGATTTTAAACTTCTGTCAATTTAAAACTATTATAACTTAGTCTGGTAATATATTCCTATGAAGATTCATTGAAAGCTTTAGATGCTAATTTTCCATATGTATCTAATGTATATAGATACCAGACTTAGCATAGCAAATTCTTCTCATGAGCCAGGAAATTCTGTTTTCTTGCATAGCAAGCTTTCTTAATTTATTCACATGCAATTGGCAAAATGTACAACTAAAACCACTAAAAGAGACAAACATTCAGATAGCAGAAGAATGTCACTTCATGGTTTCAGATTCCAGTTAATTATAAATAGCTAAGACCTATTTTGACATTTTTGTAATGTATTTCAATATAGTTAATATTAATATTGCAAAATAAACTGAAAATGTATTGAATATTGCAAAGGATTGTGGTATTTGCTTTTGTTTTAATTCTGCCCAGAAAGATTTGTTGTGTCCTAACCCCTCCTTTTAAGTTATTTTTTATTTATTTTTAAAAAGACCTTTATTGAAAATTAACATATTAAAATACAAATATATCTATAAAGGAAAAGTATGTTGATACATTTCATCATCGTTTTTTGACAGTACAAAGTCTTGGTTGTATGTATACATTCCAAATATCCATCCATTTCAACAGGTTCTCATTGGTTTAAGTTATAGTATAATACTAGAGGACTGATAATTGGTTTTGGCTCAGTTTGTGCCTTTAGATTTTGACTACAGTCCCCATAAAGGTGATTGGGAAAGACAGTGTAAAGCAATGAAAATATTATTTCAATATTTGCAGGGGAAGAATAAATATCTCTCCAGATACATGTCTTCCATGGGTGATGGGTGAAGGAGAGAATATTCTGACTGTTGGCCAGATACCCAACCTCTAGACATTAACAGTGGATGTTTTATGTAGGATTGAGACCTCTGATCATGCTAGGTGAGTTTTCCAGTTTACCTTTATATGCCTGTAGAGCTCTGCTCATATATTTAACCAATGAAAAAAAAGCATAGATGTATTTGTCCCATGCAATCAGTAGATAAGAGTGCTGATTAAAACAGGCATGATTATTTCCCAGAAACACATCCAAGAATGGAAGTAGCATACAACTAAGATGAAAGTCAGAATGCAGCATTTCAGGGAACCTGGACTTTAAGGAGATCAAACAAGTTTTGATTGGGAGATAGAAGGGTTAGATTCTTAGTCAAGTGCAGTTAGACTGCAGTTCTAGAAACCTCGAATTATGGGTTTTGCCTTCATTTAACAGATATTATATCATTCTGTGGCTATGTATTGGGAAAAAAATAAAAAGAAATGCAAGAAGGGAAATTGGATGCACAGAAGGATGACTGCAAAAAATGACTTTGGTTATACTGGAATACAGACTAAAATAGAAGGTTTATGATTATCATACAATATTTTTTTTAATGGAAAGTGTATACTGAATACATAAATTTCTATAGGATTGATTGAGAATTGGAAGATCACTGATTTAATAAAATACTTGTTCCAGTTGGTATCCATTATATACCATATAAGTAAATTACAATGTTTATCCCAAGTTACCCACACATATAATATTAGGGATATACAGAGAAACATTATTGCTTAATGAATTACTATGCATATAATTGGAAAGAAGTACGGTGAAACACAGTTACACAACATGTGTACATATTTCTGATGGGTGGAGCAATCTGTAATTAGAGTAGGCTTCAGAGCTAAATTAACTATTATGGTAAGTAAATGAAAACTCTTAGCTCCCACCATTCTGGTAGTTTACAAGTAGTCAGTGTATTTGTCTCCTGCTGCTCAAATGGGCTCCATTACAATTGATTTAATAACTCGGCACTGTTCCTTTATCAACAAGAGAGCAGAAAGTGATTGTAGTTCTTCCAATGGAAAAAGTAAAAAAGAACAGTTGGACAAGTGGACAAGAGCCAGATAGACAAATGCAAAGAAATAATCCCTGTTCTGTATTAGATTGCTGACTTATGTTGTTATGTCTTCACATAACTGATGTGTTGTAAAGTCATACATGATAATGGGTTTATCTCTTTGATATTTGTTTTAATTAAGTGCTGAATTGTGCAACTTTACTTTTGCAGAAGCTTTTTGGTTTTAGTTTATATTTGAACATTCCAATACATTGGGGAAATGTGGCTCTTCAAATGTTGATGGTTAAATATGAAGATAATTGCATAAATAAGTGTGTGTTTCTGTGTGTATGCTCAGGACTACTTATAATTTATACATATTCCGGGTTGCACTTGGAGTACAAACCACCTCATATAACTGTTATTTTGGAAAAAGGTACTATTCATAGCTGAGATCTTGCAATTATTAGATAAAACTGTTTCAGTGACAAAATTCATATTTATCACCCAGAAAGGACCACATGGACAACACAAATTAAATATTGACACAGCAGTATTTATAAAGAATCAAAAAAGTCAAGATGGCCCTTATCACCACACAACTTGGTGGTGCAGGCTGTTAAACACCTAGCACTTAGCTCCAGCTGCCTGTAATTATTGCAGGCTCGAATCCCACCAGGCTCAAGGTTGACTCAGCCTTCCATCCTCTCGGGGTAGGTAAACTGAGGACCCAAGATTGTTGGGGGCAATAAGCTGACTTTGTAAAAATGCCGCTTAGTAATAAGCAGGCATATACAATGGAATGAAGGCTATTGCTGAGCACATTGGGTTGTGCTCCAAAGATTGTAAGCCACCCTGAGTCTTCGAGAAGGGCAGCATATAAATGTGAATTAAAAAAAACAAAAACTGAAGCCCTGCTAGCTTCATTTTTTTCCTTGCAGTATAATAATGATCAAGAAATCAACAAACCTCACAATTAGGATCTTTTAAGATGAAGACTTGAGACTGGTTTTTTGTTTCAATAATAATTTTTAAAATGCAACAATATTAGTTACATGCAGGCTCATGTCAGCAAGACAGTAAGTAGGATACAATCAGCTATCTCTTCAAAGGTAGTGGACCTATATAAGTTCCGCTCTTAGATCCTGATAGAGGGTACAATATAGAAGAATCTCTGCCAGAGTTTTGAAAGTCCCAGAGTCCAGAACCAGATGCAATTAGAGGATTACTGCTCTGAAAATTTCTTCTCTAGGATGGATGAGGGGAATTCCTTAAGATGGATCTTTGCAAAGGAGATTCCAGGTATGAAACAGGTAATGAAGAAAGGTAGTTTGCCCTTTTATTAGAGAAGGTAGATTGCTCTTTTATTATGGTGGGAGAAGATGGGAGGGTCACTCTGTGGGGCCTGACAAGTAATGAACAATCACCATCTGTTTTTGATGCTGTCCAGAGTGGGAAGGACTTTTCCAAGGGAAGTGAGGGATCTTTCAATAAAGCTGGATAAGTTCTTCTGCCAGATCCCTCACTGATTCTGATTCAGTTTAATAGCAGTCAGAAAAGGTGTCCTCTAACTTGATCTGACTCAGTGGTGGGATTCAATTTTTTTTTACTACCGGTTCTGTGGGTGTGGCTTGGCTTGGTGGGCATGGCTTGGTGGGCATGGCAGAGGAAAGATACTGTAAAATCCCATTCCCTCCCCACCCCACTAACCTGCTTTCCAGCTCCGTTCTCCTGTGCAGGGCAACAAAAGAAGACCCAGCCAATCAGCTGGGACTTGGGAGGCAAAGAATAGGTGGGGGTGGGGACAGACAGAGGTGGCATTCAGAACTACTCAAAATGTTCGCTACCGGTTCTCTGAAGTACTCAAAATTTCTGCTACCAGTTCTCCAGAACAGGTCAGCACCTGCTGAATACCACCTCTGATCTGACCATAATATGAGCTAAAGAGATAATATGATATGATATGATATGATATGATATGATACATAATATGATCTCAAGAGCCTTGGTGGTGCAGGCTATTAAATGCCTAGCACTTAGTTTCAGCTGTCTGCAATTAGTGCAGGCTCGAATCCCACCAGGCTCAAGGTTGACTCAGCCTTCCATCCTCTCGGGGTAGGTAAATTGAGGACCCAAGATTGTTGGGGGCAATAAGCTGACTTTGTAAAAATGCTGCTTAGTAATGTTGAAAGAAATATCCTTCTGGGTTAAGTTCCAAGTGGGGAAAAAAGACACTGGAAACATGGAGGCTGCTTGGAAAGTTTAATGGTGAACAGGACCACATGGTCTGGAGCTCCAGAGAAAGATGATCACATGCTTGAAGGAGATCAAGAAAAAAGGGCTGAGGTGCTGAGAGTATCTGGGTTTTATAACCTTTGTTGGGATTTGAATTGAAGCTTGTTTCTAATTGGTTGTCAGACTCCCATGAGGGGCAACTCTGTAGGCTGTCCTGAGTTCCAAGCTTGGTTGACCCGCTGGATGATCTATGCCCTTAAAAGGGCTTTTGGCAATTGCTATAGCTTTACCTGGAGACCTTTCTTATGTAAAGTATTCTGGCTCAGGCCTTAATGGCCCACCCATTAACAAAGGTGGGGTGAGATTCTGCTTCTGGGGTTCTACTCTTTTTAGAAGAAATATTCTGCCTTTTAAATATCTACCAGAATACTTCATTTTTCTAGGAGAGTTGGGTGCCAACTTCCTACAATCCCTCATTTTTTTTTTTTCAAAACACGTGAGAGTTTTGACAAAAGATTAAAAGGTGATCAGATCAGGGAGACTTGATGGGTGCTTTTAATTTTTTCTGATGCAAAGGAAAGGCATTGGAAAAAAAAAGCAACAGAAAAGGATTCCTTCAGTGGCTCCCAAAAGCTTTCAAAGTCTGGGAAAACTCCTGGTTTTTTTTTTTTTTCAAAACAGTATCCAATTTTTTCATGCCAATTAATTTTCAGGTGTTTTGATGTACTTTTTGTGAGCTTACAGTCAGGTTATAAGCACAAGCCTCTACATTCTTCACAGCCTTTAAATTACAGGCTGCCCATTTCCAAGGTTATGGTTACTACCTGCCTAGCTCTTAGTTTCCAGGGTTTGTGAGGCCAAATTGAGATTAGCCAGTGTGCAATCCAGGCTATTTAGTATTTTTAAAGTTACACACAATGAGCCCTGGGACTTGTACTCATGAGGCCCCCAGTGCAACATATCTTGCTTTACTGGACAACTGGGCAGCATCATTTGTGAGTCACAGTCAGGACTTGGGGTTTGGAGATCTCTTTTCTGCTATCTCTTCAGAATTGCCTGAGGGAGGGGTGCCCCTCCCCATGGAATTAGAAAGGAGTTTTGCTTGGGCCTTAGTGCCTCAGAGCAGCAAAATAAAAACAAAACAAAACAAAAAAACATTTTCTTTTTAAAAAGAAGCAAGGGACAGCTTTGTGTGGAAGCAGGTGAAAAGATAACCTATCTAATTCTAAATGGGTGTCTCTGTGTATGTGCCTGTGTATGCAGCTAGGTTTACAATACAGATAATACAAACATGCTGGACAATTTCCCTCCCACCAGACAGAAGTATAAGGTGTTCAGAACTTGCTGGGCCAGCTACTCTCAAATACAATCATGGGTACATCAAATTGGTTACAATATAAATGATACAAGAAAGAAAACATTACAATGGGTTTCACATTACAATGAATTTTCAGTTACAATGAATTTCCACCCTCCCCCCATAGTCTTTCTAACTGTCTTCTGGGGATTGAAAAGAGTCTTTTAGTCTTTTACTGGTCCATCTCAGGATCCTTTCCTTCATGTCTCTGGATGGCATAGGCTTGGCCTGGTGGTATGGGTGGTCAGTCAGGCTTGGGAAGGTCTGCCCCACTCTGGTTTGTTGTAATGACCTTCAGTGGAGGCTGGATCCAAACCCAGTTACTGGTTCCAATGGATAGAATGTCTCTAGGGAGTAGCATCTGCTTCCACATGTGGCAGGGCTGAAAGACAAAGAACAAGGGGTCCCTTCCCCTTTGCTGGTAATTCTACCAGGAAAGGCATTATAAAAGGATTAGAGAGGGGTTTGGAGATGGCTTGCAGGTATGGTTTCAGGAGAAAGAAAAATAACACATCAGTATTGCAGTTACTAAACAGATAAATCAGTTTCAACAAAGTGGAGACACAGCAGATGAGAAAGGAAAAACTGGATTCAAATGCTTCAGGAAAAGGATGAACAGGTAAAATCATTTAAACACATAGTAAATGCAAGGATGAAACTTTTCTTGTAATGAACTTAGAACATTCGTTAATAACCTAGGGTTTTTCTTAAAAGCACAGAGAGGAGAGAAAATTTAACTCTGTTCCTCATCCAGTCTGATTGGCCAGATCAGACTGGGAGAAGACAATCTCTCGTGTTTTTAATTCTTAACAATTTAAAATTAATATCCGAAGGGATCAGAGACACTTAACAGTTGCAACAGTTACCTCTAGGACACACAAAGTCTTAGACACACACGTGCGCAGCACACATACCCACACACAAAGACACAGAGGAAAACAAAACTCTGAGGTTTACACACACACACTGATCATTCCCACAATAAATCTCTCAGTTAAATTGGGGAAGGCATAAATCTTAAGGAACAAACCACGTGGTAGCATAGAAGATAGAAAAGAGACACAGAAAGAAAGAATTTTTAAAAAATCCCATGTGATCCTGTTTTTATATTTTGCCCTTTTAAGTACCTTTATTTAGCACATTGGTCTTCCTGTATCCCTCAGCAAAGCCCATTCCCTATCTATACATTTTGGTTTTTTCTTGCTCATGCCAGCTAGGGTCGGCATCTGCCGCCATCCCAAGCCTCCAATAGCTCTCCCAGGGGTTCAGGACCCTCGAACTACCGCTTCCCATGTTTCCCGTCCGATGTGGGGTTTCACACTTTGGCTTAGTCGGGTCAGCGACCAGTTTCAGACACAAGAACTTCAAGAGCAAGAAAAGAAAAAGGTGTCTGAGGGAGACTTTGGTCGTTGCACCTTATGCAACGAAATGAGACACTTAAAAACTCTCTCTATTCTACAGAATATTTCACAAAGTATGCGCTCCCCTTTTTAAAAACCACGAGAGACTCTCTCTCTCTCTCTTTTCGCCAAGGTTTTCGGACTGGGGTATGCTGCCTGTGCAGACTTCTTTCCTCTCCCCAAAAAACAGCCCGTGAGACTCTCTGCCCCCACAGATAAGTACTGGTACTCCTGCCTCTTTCCTTCAGGCCCACGCTTAGCGGATTTGGAAGAGCTCAATCCGGAAAACTTGCTTTTCTGTAAGCAAGTACTGGTACTCCGATTTAGCATCCAAATTACACAACTACTTAAACCCCTGGGGTTTGCTTTTGGGATACACTGGACAAAAAACCAAATTTTTTCTTCCCTCCCTTCAATCATAACCAGCTCGGCTTTTCCTCTTATATACAGAAGGTCTCACATTCTGATGACCTCTCCTTGCTTTTCCTGTCCTGATGGTCATGGCTCTGTAGAGCTAGCAACAGACAAGAGGGCTGCTAGAGGCCAAACAAAGGAATGAGATCCAGCTGCTGTCCAAGGGTGTAGCCGCCACACACACACACTCTTCCTCCTTCTCTAACAAAAGGTCCTGTGCTCTGAAACTGTTAAACATAACTTTTCTTTTCAGACAGGAACTTTTTTTTTAAATTGAGAATAATAAAACCCTCAAAACGACTCTATAGAGCACTCCACACTAGAACAAGTAGACACAAGGACAGTTTTTCCCTAACGCCATCAATCTGCTAAACAAATAATTTCCTCAACACCGTCCAACCATTTACAAAGTCTGCACTACTATTACTATTAATCTTCTCATCACTCCCCATCACCCATCCCTCCCACTTGTGACTGTATGTTGTAACTTTGTCGCTTGTATCCTTACGATTTACATTCACTGCTTCCTAGTATAATTTGATTGCTTATTGTACCCTATGACTATCATTAAGTGTTGTATGCTATGATTCTTGATTCTTAATGAATGTATCTTTCCTTTTATGTAGACTGAGAGCATATGCACCAAAGACAACTTCCTTGTAAGTCAAATCACGCTTGGCCAATAAAGAGTTATATCTAAGGGAGATTGTGCTAAGACAAATATATCATTTTACATATAATAACTGCCCAGAATTGTGTATGCACAGTACTGGAAACAGGATAATATACCATCTGAGGGGACAGTGATAAGAAAGATTTTGAACTGCGTGGAGATGGACAGGCTGACATTAGAGTTAAAAGAAAGATGTGAAACCAGTATTGTTGGGAAATATTTAATAAAAGGTATTTTTAAAAAAATGGCCAAGGATTAGAATGCAAATAAGCCAGAAGATGAGAAAGGAACTTTATACTACCAAAATGAGAATAAAAATGATAATTCAAGATTGTTATGAAAAGCTATGAGCAAGAAAAGTTTCAGAAGAGAAAATTAAACAATATTTGGAAAAAGCGGAATTACCTAAAGTACCAGAAAAGGTAAAACTATGTTAAATGAATGAATATCAATGATGGAATTATCAGAAGTGATCAAGAGACAAAAGAATAATAAAACACCAGGACCAGTTGGGCTGCAGGCAGAATTTTACAAATGGTTACAAGATACTTTAGGCCCATCAATGTTAGAAGTCCATAATGAAGTATTGATTGATGCAAAGGTACCAAATTCGTGGATGAAAGCAAATATTACTTTGATTCCAAAAGATTCAGATTTAATGCAGATAAAAACTATAGGCTCATATCTTGACTGAACACTGACTAGTCCATAATGAAGTATTGATTGATGCAAAGGTACCAAATTCGTGGATGAAAGCAAATATTACTTTGATTCCAAAAGATTCAGATTTAATGCAGATAAAAACTATAGGCTCATATCTTGACTGAACACTGACTATAAAACATATGCTTCAATAATGGCAGAGAGAGTAAAATTTCTAAATGAATTTATATATTCAGATCAAAATGGCTTTTTTTTTTTGCCTAAGAAGTAGATTAAAACACCATGACAATAATTTTAACTTTAAAGGCAATTTGCCATAAACAAATGGCAAAGGTGATAGAAAATGGAAGTAGGACAGAGAATTTTAATATAAAAAGGCACAAGAAAAGGATGTCCACTATCTCCTGTACTATTCATATTGATATTAGAATTGCTAAATATAGATATTAGACAAGAGATAGAAATTAAAGCTATGGAAATAAAAAGGAACAATATAAATTATAGGCATTTGTAGAAGATTTGCTCTTTATCTTGGAAGACCCACAATAAAATGGACTCAAACTAATTAGGAAAATAGAAGAGTATGGTGAAGTTGCAGGACTGAAAGGTTAAAAAAAATCAAAATAATTGTTTACAGATATATAGAAAAAGAGCTAACAAGGAAAATAGGTATACAGATAGTCAAGAAAGTTATAAATTGGCCAACAAATGAAACAAATTTGGTTAAGTGGAAAAATCTACAACTATCATTGATGGAAAGAGTAGCTACCATAAAATTGAATATCCTGCCAAGATTACTATATTTATTCCAAGCAATACCAATAAAACTAGAAAAAAATTTTTTCTTGGGACTCATCAATGGCTAGCAGACAAAAACAGGGAAAAAAGGAAATATATGAAATGATTTGTGATATAAGTAATACTTAAGTTGGTTAAACAAACAGCATGAATATTATTGTTATAAACAGTAATATAATTGATACTAGGTCTCTTGGTAGAACACACAGATGAAGAAAGATCTCTTTCTCACACAAACACAAAGGCATACACACATTTCCCACATTTTTCTGTGCTTTAAATTTAGAATTTAGAGGTACTCACCTTCTTTCCAAGCAGCCTTTGAGCTCAACACTCAAAACCCTTTAAAACCTTTTTTTCCCCAAATGGCCAAGGTCCAGGAAAACTCACCCACAGACTCAATGGGTCTGTTTGCGCAAGGGAATCTTACCTGGGCCTAGTCCATTGGTTAGGTTAGCTTGGAGTCCCATCTGGGGTGCCAATTGTTGAAAGAAATATCCTTCTGGGTTCAGTTCCAAGTGGGGAAAAAGACACTGGAAACATGGAGGCTGCTTGGAAAGTTTAATGGTGAACAGGACCACATGGTCTGGAGCTCCAGAGAAAGATGATCACATGCTTGAAGGAGATCAAGAAAAAAGGGCTGAGGTGCTGAGAGTATCTGGGTTTTATAACCTTTGTTGGGATTTGAATTGAAGCTTGTTTCTAATTGGTTGTCAGACTCCCATGAGGGGCAACTCTGTAGGCTGTCCTGAGTTCCAAGCTTGGTTGACCCGCTGGATGATCTATGCCCTTAAAAGGGCTTTTGGCAATTGCTATAGCTTTACCTGGAGACCTTTCTTATGTAAAGTATTCTGGCTCAGGCCTTAATGGCCCATCCATTAACAAAGGTGGGGGTGAGATTCTGCTTCTGGGGTTCTACTCTTTTTAGAAGAAATATTCTGCCTTTTAAATATCTACCAGAATACTTCATTTTTCTAGGAGAGTTGGGTGCCAACTTCCTACAGTAATAAGCAGGCATATACAATGGAATGAAGGCTATTGCTGAGCGCATTGGGTTGCGCTCCAAAAATTGTAAGCCGCGCTGAGTCTCCGGAGAAGGGCGGCATATTAATAATAATAATAATAATAATAATAATAATAATAATAATAATAATAATAATAATAATATAATGGCATTTGATCACCCTTTTTTTCTTCCTTCTATGTTATTTATATTCCTGAACTAAAGAAGATCTGGACTGATTTTTTTTTGGTGGGGAAGGACTATATTCAGTCCTCAGAATAAATTATGGCTTTTTTATGTGAAAAGAATCTTGAGGTTTTAGGAGTAAAGTCAGCTGATTCCCCAAATCTGAATTCAGCACACCTCCAGTTTACAAGCCTCCAACTGTGAACAGGAAGAATTCTAAGAACTCTCCCTTGACTTCACAGGTCTTCTTTCTCCTCTGCTACCTTTCCAGTATCTGGAACTGATTTTGTCTATGTTTCAAAAATCTACCTATGAAAAACAAACCCATACTAGGGAGTTCCAATGTCTGAGCATGTGCTGTTGCTATGGTAACCCATTTGCAGGAAAGGAGGAGGGAAGAGGTTGGGACTGTAAGCTGAAGCTAGGCCTGATGAGAGAACAAGGCCATTTAACAGAGAGTAACTCCTGGAGAAACAAAAGTGGTGGTGGGGGGAAGGAGAGAACAAGGGCAGGATATATTTACGAGATACTAACCGAAGGTGATAGCATTGCTCACAAAATGACTAAAATTGGCATTGGGTGAATTGGGCTGTGAAGTCATCAAGCAGAATGAAAGAGAAATAAGAGCCAGTTGAGTAAAGTGATACGCTTAGAAGTGGAAAGGTTGATGTAGGCAATAGGAGCCCAGAAACTTACAGCTAAGTGGCATAGTGGTCACTTGGGTGTTATTTGATCCAAATTAGCTTGTTTCATTTCAGGACGTTCTTCATTTTGGTATCAGCAGCAATGTAAAAATTGGGCAGCTTAATTATGGAGCATGATTTATTTATTTACATTTTAATGTGTGTATAGACACCCAATATCATGATAACAACAAAATCAACAACGCCACTCTACTGCTTCGATTTAATTATATCTATCTAACCAACTTTCCTCCAAGTAACTCAAACTCACTTGCTCAGTAGGTAAATTGGTTGAGAAAGGGTGACTGACACAATTCAGTTCTGCACTCAATCTGAAGCTTCCTGGCTAAGCCAATTTTCCCCGGATGTCCTATCTAAGACTTTTTACAACTGCTGCCCAATACAATGCTGGGTATAATAAGAAGCAATTATATTATGGCATGACTGTGCAAATCATTCAAATACTTCATTTGCATAATTTGCATTACAATATTGTGGTGTGTGTTGCATCACTTGTCCCTCATCACACGCACAGCCATAGTCACATTCTTAATTAAAAATCAGTATGTCCTCTTTGGCTTATGGTCAGTAGGATTCTGACTTTCTGAGTTTATATGTCTCTGATATACACAGAACAGTCCTCTTTGCACCGAGCATAACTCCTACTGACAGTTAATGCTTAGTGGAGATTTCATTCATGGAAATTAAGGATAACTTTCAGTGACTCTGGGGAGAGGAAAATAAGCACTCAACTATGTACTCGTTTAGCAGTAACGTTGTATAACCTGAGCAGGATTTATGCATGAACCAACTTAAAATGGATCTGTCTGAATTCATAGGAAGAAATGTATTAAATCAAAAAGTCTGGAAGTAAATTATATATGACATGGGAACTTAGACCACCAGTAACTGCTGTTTGGATCTGTCAACTGATTCAGTGATAAGGAGAATTATAATTATATTCCAACAATATCTGGATGACCACAGCTCTACTTGCAAACATATAGATGCCAATTTTGAAGGTGGCCATTGGCTGGATATGGTAAATAACAATAGTTTCCAAAATACAAATTTACAAAAAAATATTTTATGATATTTTTAATAGAAGTTCAGATATTATAACTTTATTATTTGTCCTTATTCCCCTCTCTTTTGATAAAATCATAATAAGGCACACTATAGCAGGTAATGCAAAGTATATGATTATTAACCTAGTGACAATGACTGCATTTATTGAACAGGGTTTCAGAAACCCAGAAGAAGAGACAGAATTTTCTTTTGTTATTTCTCACAAGATTAATACACTGTAATTTACAGGTAGAAATATTTCGGTCAACAGTTTAGTTCGTGAAGCTATCCATTCCTGTTCTTATAGCTATGGCCTAGATCAGCCTGAATCAATGGTGGTATTCAGCCAGTTCGCACCGCATCAGGCGAACTGGTAGCAAGGATTTGGCATGGGTTGCTGAACCGGTAGTAAGTTCTAGCTGGCCACGCCCCGACCTGGCCACCCAGTTGCCACTGGCTCACTTGCCCCACCCACCTGACACTCACCCCTTAAGGCATTTCTTTTTTTCCCCTCCTGACAATCAGCTGTTCGTATGATATTCCCCTTGCTGAGGCCCAGGAAGGCAAAAAATGGAGGGAGGGGCTCAGGGTCCCTCCTCCATTTTTGCCTTCCTGAGCCCCAAAGGAGCCTTCTGGGAGCAAAAATGCCCCCCCAGAGGCTCTTCTGAGGCCAGGAAGGTCCCAAAACGGAACATGGAGGGGTGCTGCGTGCCCTCCCATGCTCTGTTTTTTTTCTTCCTGAGCCCCAGAGGAGCCTTCTGGGAGCAAAAACACACCCCCAGAGGCTCTTCTGAGGCCAGGAAGGTCCCAAAACGGAACATGGAGGGGTGCTGCGTGCCCCTCCCATGCTCTGTTTTTTTTTCTTCCTGAGCCCCAGAGGAGCCTTCTGGGAGCAAAAACACACCCCCAGAGGCTCTTCTGAGGCCAGGAAGGTCCCAAAACGGAACATGGAGGGGTGCTGCATGCGCCTCCCATGCTATGTTTTTTTTCTTCCTGAGCCCCAGAGAAGCCTTCTGGGAGCAAAAATATCCCCCCAGATGCTCCTCTGAGGCCCAGAAGGCCCAAAAAAATGGGTGGGGAGTGGCTGCAAAAATAAAAAGCCATGCCCACCCAGTCACATGGTTATGCCCACCAAGCCACACCCACAGAACTGGTAGTAAAAATTTTTGAATCCCACCACTGGCCTGAATCCATAAGAAGCCCAACATGTCAAGCCCAACTTCCAAGCTGAATTGATTAAGACCTTTTCACACTCTTTCATGGCGATTGATGGATTTAACCGTCTGAACTGCAAAAGACAGATCAATTGACCAAAAATGATATAATGACAAAGCTTCCAAATATATATTCACATTCATCACTACATGTTAATACTAGAGACAACATATCAATTAAACAAATGCCATTCAATAACGTACTATTCCAAACCTTGTGGCTAAGCTGCAATCTCTATATAGATAATATGTCAAGTTTTGAAAGGAAAGGTGCAATACAAACTTGTTCAAGAAAATCTAGTAAAGGAATCTATACAATTATAAGCCACCTAAAATTGAGGGAAAGGGATGGATGGCATACAAAGTAATAAACAAAAGAAAATAAAGTTATAAAGTACATGACCTATAAATTTATAATTGAGGTATTGTAGATTTTATTGCAGATGAATGAAATAAAGCAGCAAGGAGCTTTGAAAAGTCCTAAAACAAAGAATAAACATATTCAGGCTTGATCAACATTTAGTAATTACTATATATTGACAAAGATTTTTTTTCTAATGGTACTAATTGATATTCATCTGTACAAATATCATACCCTACATGCCGCTTGTTCTACTGCAATGTCTAGATTAAGATCCTAATTTGCAGAGAATTGCATGGATACACGGGGTATAACTGGGCTGCTTAAATTGTATTTATTTTTAAGATCATTCTGTGTATGTGTGTAAGCAACCACATGGAATTGTCTCAGAGGGTGGGGAAAGTCAATCAAACTGTCAAAGAAGAAAAGCATTGGCTGATTATACTGTACAAAAGACAGCTAAGAACAAGCATTGATACATTTCAAAATTGGAACTTACTGAATGTGCAGAAAACAAAACATGAAATAATGCAATAAAAACAAGAACAGAATGCTTGCAAGGAAAAACATTATATGGTCAATTTCTACAAAAGGATTGAGGAAAAAAGTAGTTAAGATAAAACCTGACAATGGATTACAACTGGAATTTTTTTAAAGGCTTGTTTTTTTATTGCTATTTGAACTAATGAAGAATTGAAAAGTGCAGATTATACAAAGATACAGAAGAAAAATTAATCATATATTCAGCTGGTTCAAGAACTTCACAGAAATCAACTATAAACAATGACAAAACACAATCGCCAAAATGGAATATCTTAAAAATTATCATGTTTAGTTTAGTTTACTTTATTGTCATTGCACCTCGTACAATGAAATTAAATGTGCCACTATTAAAAAATTGGTAGGAACATAGAGTTGAAAAAGTAGTCAAAAATGAGCAGGTTACAATGTTGTACTATTTCTGAATACAAACTGATAAAATTATGGCACATAACATACAAAATTTAACTGTGGTTGAAAAGAAGAAAGTGTGGATTATTCCTGTGGTAATACCTGGAGATAGTAAAGTAGAATACAAAGAATTGGAGAAGATCCAATTGGCTGTGTTTGGTCCTAGTGATTATTATTATATTGGGTGCCATTCCCCCCCCCAAATTGGATAGCACTTAGAAAATCTGTGCATTGACAAAAATTCCATTGGTTAATGACAAAAGGCCACCCTGCTTGGAAGCACACATATACTATATCGATAAATTACATCATTCTTGAGAAAAACTTGATGCATATGAAGGCTAAAAAACTGATAGCTAAGACTTCACATTTTTGTGCCTAAAATAAAAATGAGTATTTTACTACTTTTTTCATGGTGACTCTTCATAAGGAATTTAGTTGACTCAATAAAACTCCACCTGTTATAGAATTATGCATTACTGGAAGGAATCTCTCTCACAGAATAAAAAAACTTGAAAATTAACATAGTAATTCAGATGCCTTCTCTTCCATCTTGTAGACAAAACTTACTGTGCACCAATATATTTTCCGCTAAGCATTTCACAGATGTTTGGATAGAAATTGTGGCCCTAATGTTTTTAGCTTTACTGTGGCTCTTCCTCAAATAGCGAGTGGCAGCAGTAGCTAGAACAGCTGACATTCTATATCAGAACAGCAAAAGCAAAACCTATACTAGTTTACCTGTTAGCCCGCAGACTAACATATACTCCAATTCCTATAAGAAATGAGAATATCTTCTGTTGGCCAACAGGTCAGAGTTAATGCAATGTAAAAGAAATGCAACAAAGTTGCTGTTGATTCCATGCATGCAACGTTTTTGGACCCTTGTGGGCTTCACTTTTAGCTGTTTGCTCCAAACATCTAGCCAAAGTTGCCACATGCTGTGATAATTGTGTGCATATGTAGCCAAAGTGCTAGACACAGCAAGACAGCCTTAGCATAAATCTTCCAAAGGTTTCTTTTCTATTAGTGTGCAAAAAGTCAATCACTACTGACTAAGTCATTGGCACTCCCATGACTATCTCAGTATGTAGCAAGTCAGCATGGAGCAGTTGAAGGGCAAAATGCTCTCATGCTTACAACCTATTGCTGTTAGGAAAAAATAACAAAGCAATCAAGTTTTGCATATCCTGGCATCATTTGTGACTGGATTCATAAAGGACCTGATGATTCTTAATTCAATCTGCACAGTTTATGCAGCACAGCTTAAGGCAAACCCTGTGGTGCATAATTGAGCTCCATGGTCAGAATATGTTCTCACCCTCCCAAAACCCCTTCTCCTTTTCTCATTTTGTCCCTTGAACCATGATATGAAAATCATAGACTCCACTGATGCTGCTTCTTCTAAATTTATTGCGTGGACTTTTATCTGCCTTAATGGATACTGTAAAATCTCCAGTAGAGGTGGTATTTGCCGGTTCACTGAACTACTCAAAATTTCTGCTACCGGTTCTCCAGAACTGGTCAGAACCTGCTGATACCACCTCTGGTCTGCAGGTTGGACATGTCTGATCTAGTAGTTAAGGCAGAGATCTCCAAACTTGACAACTTTAAGACTTGTGGGAGTTGAAGTCCACAAGTCTTAAAGTTGCCAAGTTTGGGGACCCCTGGGTTAAGGTATCAGCCTAGAAAACAGGAGACCACGAGTTCTAGACCCATCTTAGCCATGAAAGCTAGCTAAGTGACCCTGAGCCAGTAATTCTCTTTCAGCCCAAGTTGTGTTGGATATGTTCATCACCTTGAGATATTTGTAAAAATAATTAAGGTGGGATACAAATAAATAAATAAATTAGAATAATGCAACAAGAAGTATACATCAAAAATCAATGTATCAACACTAAAATGGAAACAATTGAAGTGTTAATATCACTCTATAATGCCTTGGTAAGACCGCACTTGGAATACTGCATCCAGTTTTGGTAGCCACGATATAAAAAGATGTTGCAATTTCTTTTCTATAGCTTGTTACAAACTAAGAATAACAGTATTATATATCACAGACAAATTTCCTAGATCTTAGGCTATACTGTAGCCACTGCACCACACCATCTCTATTTCTAGCCAAAGATTTCTATATGCAATTAATTGTCTATGAACTGAGTGTCCTAACACTTAGTAAGATAAGAGGATGTTTAAATAAAATCTCAAAGGATTCTACCTTTATATTTTCTGTGCTCCAAAAAGTAACCCTCAAATGATTTTAATTGCATATACTTTCAGGGATGTCTGCATAAGATTAGGTTTAAATTAATCCATTAAATACTTTTTATCTTATTTCAGCAACCCACCATTAGAATGATCAAATGCAAAAGAAGTAGTGATGGATCATTAATTGTAGTAAAGCATTTTCTTTTCAACTCAGTTGCAAAAGGTGCAACTAAACGCACCATAGCTCTTCTCCCTAATGGATGAAATATAGGAGACAAGTTTCTTTGATGCTAAAAAAATGATTTTAGAATAAATTATAAAATAAAGATCTGTTGAAAAGCACACAAGTGGTTTTTAAAATCAGTTTTGAAGAAAAATCAGAAGAACACACATGTGTTAAACTGTGGAAGCAAGAAGTAGGGCCTGCATGAAGAAATCCTTAGCTAAGTGTTTCAACATTGTCATGTTTTGGTGGTTTAAAATAAAGCAGAACAAAAGAATAAGGAGTAGTAAAACCAGATTAAAAGTAAATAATTTAGAATACCTAGGCAAACATGAAGTTAATTTGGATCTAAAAATAGAAGAATACGAACATGTCTTATTTTCAAAGCCAGAAATCTGGCAGCTTTCCTATAGCCTGTTCTGTATCACTTTAGATTTGCTTTTAGTTCATTTCTTTCACTTTGTCCTGTTAATTGCAGGTTACCTTTAATCACAAGTTTGCTGTCTGGTCCTGAACACCTGAGCAGGGCAACTTTTGGTCAGAGGAAGAGTGCTCCATGTGGTCCAGCAGCATGCAGACCACCACTCTCCAAAAAGGCAGGGGCGGAACAAAACAAAAACAAAAAATTGAATGGAGTTGAAACAAAGATACAACCAATCTAATTTATATTAAAACCAGTTAATAGATCACACCACTAGTTATTTTTTTTCCTCATGTCATAATAAAATTGCAATCTAGCCGCAACTTTTAAGCAGGGTTTTCCATCTAAGGCAGGGATGTCAAACTCGATTTCATTGAGGGCTGCATGAGGGTTGTGGTTGACCTTGAGGGGGCGGGGTGTGTGTGGTCAGGGTCAGGGGTGGGATTCCAATTTTTAACAACCGATTCTGTGGTGGGCGTGACTTGGTGGTCATGTGACTGGGTGGACATGGCTTGGTGGTCGTGTTATTGGCTGGGTGTGGCTAACTCAATATCACTCACATCAAGGCACGCATCTCCTCGCCTGGCCTCTCATGACTGTGGGGATGCTGCAACAGTCATAAGTGTGAAAAATAGTCATAAGTCACTTTTTTCAATGGTCACTCCCCACAAGCAAAGTACCACAAAGGAGAGAGAAAAAACCTCCAGAGAAGCTCCGGAGACAGGAAGTCTAGTCCTGCCAAGAATGTAATAAGGGTTAAGGGAGAGGCAGTTTCTGTAAGCAACACCAAAATGTTTCCTTCCTGCCTTCCTTACAGGATTAGGCCAGTAATTTCCTCTAACAACCGATTCTCCGAACTGCTTAGAATGTTAACAACCGGTTCTAGAGAATAGGTGTGAATTGGTAGAATCCCACCCCTGGTCAGGGTGGGCATGGCCAGCATGATGTCACTTGTGTCAGTAGGTGCTTGTGGCAGCTCCCGAGTTCTGTTTTCAGCCACGACAGCCTCCTGCAAGCCTCTGCCAGATAAAACAGAGCTCGGGAGAGCCATGCGCAGCCGTCACAACACACGTGATATTCAGCAGGTTCTGACCAGTTCTGGAGAACTGGTAGTGGAAATTTTGAGTAGTTCAGAGAACCAGAAAATACCACCTCTGATGCCTTACTTTGCTAGAAACAGGTAAGGAATCCAGGTCCTTGAAATCAGGGATTATCCTGGCATCCCATTAAGAATTATTTGGATTCTAATAGACCTCTAATATGGATATATCCAGAATCTGCAGTTTGTAATTCCCAAAATTCTTATCCAATGATTGTACAGCTGAAAGGAGTTAAAGACCAGGAAAGTCCAAGAGGTTTGTTTGTTATGCCTCCCCAAGGAGAAGTTCTTATGCACAATTTCATGCTGGGCTGGTAGCCCTACTTGGTCTTTGAATAAGGGGCCGTCCAAAAATACTTGGCCGCACCAAGACAAAAACAATGCTTCTTTCATTTACATTTAATTAATATTTAACTTTAATGTGACTATGGAATATTAAAAAGATGATTGTCATATAACTATTACTATGTCATGTTTTTAATATTTCCTGTGAATCACATTGAAATTAAACACCCCTTTGTAACAGACTTTTAGAGAGTGCATATTATTTTGAATCCACTCACCTTAACCTAAAATGCTTGCTGCATGAACTTCAGTGTGTCACTGAAAAACAGTAGATGAAAAACAAAAACATTATAATTTCTGCCTATTGACTAGCTCATAATAACATGGTGCTCTGAAAACAAAATGGAAGTGGGAGCCAGTAATCTTACCAGACCTGTCATCCAGTGGCGGAATTCAAAAATTTTTACTACCGGTTCTGTGGACATGGCTTGGTAGGCAGGGCAGGGAAAGAATACTGCAAAATCTCCATTCCCACCCCACTCCAGGGGAAGGATACTGTAAAATCCCCATTCCCTCCCCACTCCGGGGGAAGGATACTGTAAAATCTCCATTCCCTCCCCACTCCAGGGGAAGGATACTGCAAAATCTCCATTCCTTCCCCCAGGGGTGAGATTCTACTGGTTCGGATCAGTTCTGTAGAACCGGTTGTTATGATTCTGCGCAGTTAGGAGAAGCAGGAAATCGTGCCCCTGCCTGGCCCTTCCCTCTCTGCCTGCTCCTCCCCTCCTCACCCACTTACTCCTTAAAGTATTTCTTTTTTTTCCCTCCTGACAATCAGCTGTCCCTATGATCAGCTGTGCTGGGATTCCCCTCGCTTACCTACTGCTTCCCACTGGCAGCTTCCCTGAAGCCCAGGAAGGCAAAAACATGGAGGGGGGGCACAGCTCCATCTCGTCCCCCCCCTCCATTTTTTCCCTTCCTGGGTCCCAGGGAAGCTTCCTGGGAGCAAAAACGCTCCCCAGGGAGGCTTCCCTGAGGCCCAAAAAGCCCCAAAATGGAGTGTGGGGGTGCTGCGTGCCCCCTCCAGGTTCCATTTTTTTCTTCCTAAGCCCCAGGGGAGCCTTCTGGGAGCAAAATCACCATCCAGGAAGCTTCCCTGGAGGCCCCAAAATGAAGTGTGTCTGTAGGGGGTGCTGTGAGCTCCTTCTAGGCTCCGGTTTTCTCTTCCTGAGCCCCAGCAAAAATGCCCCCCAGGAGGCTTCCCTGATGCCCAGAGGGCCCAAAAAATGGGGGGGGGTTGCTGCCAAAAAAAGAAGCCACACCCACCCGGTCACATGACCACATCGATCTAGCCATGTCCACCTAGCCATGCCCACAGAACCAGTTGTTACAAAATTAGAATCCCACCCCTGCCCTCCCCACTCCTGGGGGAAAGATACTGCAAAATCCCACTCCCTCCCCACCCCACTAACCTCTGTTCTCCTGTTCAGGGCAACAAAAGAAGATCCAGCCGATCAGCTGGGACTCGGGAAGCAAAGAATAGATGAAGAAGGGGCCAGTCAGAGGTGTTATTTGCCAGTTCTCTGAACTACTCAAAATTTCCGCCACTGGTTCTCTAGAACTGGTCAGAATCTGCTGAATACCACCTCTGCTGTCATTTCCATAAAGCGAACAGCATTCAATTATGTGGTTTGTGTATCCAACAACAACTTTAAGAGGACAAATATTGCATTAATTTAATTTAATTCATGTAATTTATATGCCATTAAGCAACTCTTTTGAAACATCTATTCTGGAAATATTTTAAAATATGATGTTCTACTTCTTGCCATTTGTTTTTTAGATTAAGTAGATTTAACTTACTTATTTTGTATAAATAAAAGAACATGTTTAATATTATAGTGCAAGGAACTGGATGACACCGCAAAGTTTCCTTTCCTTTCCTTTCTCATTTCATTTCATTTTTTAATTTACTTTCATTTCATTTATTTTCCTTCAATACATTATTGACACCTGGTCACTTTCTGAACAAGTCCCTGCAGTTTTCATGCCAATGTTTTTTTTTTTTTGGAAGTTGTTTGATTTTCGGGCTAAGTCAGGATTAGAACTCACAATCTCCTGGTTTCTAGCCTGGGGCCTTTACCATTCTATCAAACTGGCTCTCCCACTGTTACCTAGATAGATTAATTACATGATTTCTATCATCTCTCTATGGTTTTAGGCTAAAAGATTTCCCCCTGTTTAAAGAACCATAAGACAACAATCTAAAAATATCTCTATCTATTGGACTGGACGGAATATGTGCCTACTTCTTAAAAAAGCTATCCACTGCCATAGCCGAACCTCTAAGCATAATCTTTGAAAAATCTTTCAGGACCAGCTCCTTGCCAAACCTATGGTCACTAGCCACGGTCATCCCCATCTTCAAAAAGGGAGACCCCAGCTTAGTTGAAAATTACAGACCAATCTCCTTATGCTGCGTCACCTGTAAAGTCATGGAATCAATTATTAACCAATCCATTATCCTCCACTTAGAGACAAACAACCTACTCTCTAATAAACAATTTGGTTTCAGAAAAAACTATCCTGTAATCTGCAACTCTTACACTGCAAAAACATATGGACTACACAACTCGATCAGGGCAAAACAATAGACGCAATCTACATAGACTTCTGTAAAGCCTTTGATTCAGTGGTACACGACAAACTACTATTAAAACTAAAATCTTATGGTATCTCTGGGCACCTGCATAACTGGATAGAAGCATTCCTGTCAAACAGACAACAAATGGTCAAAATTGGAAACATCCTATCAAATTCTGTACCTGTCAACAGTGGTGTCCCTGAAGGCAGTGTTCTACATCGAACTCTCTTCATACTCTACATAAATGACCTCTGTGATCATATTAAGAGCAATTGCATTCTCTTCACTGATGATGTAAAGCTATTCAACACCACAGATAATTCTGCTACCCTTCAAAAAGACATTGACTATATATCAGAATGGTCAAACAAATGGCAACTTCAAATCTCAACAAATAAATGCTCTGTCTTATATATTGGCAAAAAAAATCAGAAAATAAAGTACAAGCTGAATAGTCAAGACCTTGTTGATGATCCAAACTCTGTCAAGGACCTTGGAGTACTCATCTCAAATGATCTAAGTGCTAGAGTCCACTGTAACTACATAGTCAAAAAGGCATTAAGAGTTGTTAACCTAATCCTACGTAGCTTTTTCTCTGGTAATATCACACTACTAACTAGAGCATACAAAACATTTGCTAGACCAATACTTGAATACAGCTCACCAGTCTGGAAGCCGCATTATGTATCTGATATTATTACAGTTGAGAAAGTCCAGAAATATTTCACAAGAAGAGTTGTCCACTCCTCTACTTGTAGCAGAATACTTTATGCCACCAGACTTGAAATTCTAGACCTAGACAACCTAGAACTACGCCGCCTTCAATCCGATCTAAGTATAGTACATAAAATTATATATTGCAATGTCCTACCTGTCAATGAATACTTCAGCTCCAACCATAACAATACAAGAGCACACAATAGATACAAACTCATGGTTAACCGCACCAAACTTGATTGCAGGAAATACGACTTCAGCAACAGAGTGGTCAATGTCTGGAATACTCTACCTGACTCTGTGGTTTCTTCCCCAAACCCCAAAAACTTTAACCTTAGACTGTCTACTATTGACCTCACCCCTTTCCTAAGAGGTCTGTGGGGGGCATGCATAAGTGCACCAAAGTGCCTACCGTCCCTGTCCTATAGTTTCTTTTACTTTCTTATATGTATCCATGTATTTATAACTATGTTTATACTTATACCTATTATCTTGTAAGCAATTGACTAATCAAATAAATAAAACAACCTTTCTCTTTCCCACAAATACACATGAATATGTTCTTGTGATTGCATCTGTTATTTCTTACTCGAAGGATTCATTATGATATTTATACATAAACAAACCGTACTTGTGTAGATCCTGTTAGAATATATGAATGTCTGGAGTGGGCCTTTTATAAATCTTACCAAGCTATCAATCACCATCAATCAGTGTTTAAAGAGAACAAGTACCTTTAGGTGCAATTGTGACTCCCATCTTGTGTGTTCTGCTGAATATGTTGCTTAAGTAGAACTAATCTAAATTTTATTATAAAGTAGATAACTCTTGCAAATTACTAATGCATAATGTGTCACTTTCACTTAGGCCCAAAGTAACTGGTACCTGACAATAACAATACCAGGGTTTCTGTAATGTTATTAACATTACAATACAAGCATCAGAGTGGAACAGACTGGGTGGTTATAAGAGTTCCAGAGGTTCAGCAAAAGGACTGATGAGTCATCCTTTAATTATTTAACAGAATGGCATGAATGTTTGTATGTTGAGCCAAGAAAGCACATGGTTTATCTGTTTAGGTTATTGATTGACCTGGCATTGATTTAAAACTGAGACAGTTGTTGATAGGAGACAAATTTGCAACTATTAAAAAAAATACAGGGCAAAAGTTGGCAGGCAGCAGCTAGGATTGAAACAATGGTTTGATCACTTCTGTCTCCCCTTTCTGTAAATCACAGAAATTGAACAAAATGGAAACAAAGCAACTATTTCTTTGCAGAGCAAATTACAGATCTATCTCCACTGATCTGGATCAGAGGCTAAAGCTTCCCCTTGACATTACCCTAAGCCACAATTTGTTTGACTGCAGTTGGAATGGATTTTATTCATTCCAGTTGGCTATCTTCACATAAAATTATAAGTATCTGATATTTATTACTGTACTTACTGTTTAGGAAAATAACAGCAATGAATAGATATAGTGACTGGTATTATTCATTACTTCAGGTTGGACCTGCATGGGGGAAAGTGGCCTTCAATACCATCAGTTATGTTATCCTTTTGTTCTGACTGCAAGGATGCATTGTTACAGGTTTCATCTGGAATGAACAGTTCTAGATGGTGGTTGTGTGAGAAGAAACAGCTCAAATTGTAGGGTACTTCAGTGTTGGCATGTTGCAGTGTTCAACCTTTTTTCTCTTACAATTCAACATCTACATAAAGCCACCAAAAGAAGTCACATATTAGCTGTCTTACTGCAGGCCAATAAGGAGTTGCAGTCAAAATCTTCTTTCAGAATCAAAAGGCTTAAATGTAATCCCAGCAAGATAAAGTGGCTGTTGATTCATGGCCTGGTTCACAAGCTTCAGCCATCGCACACCACCTCAGGAGAGGTGGTAGGGACGATTTGAATTGGTTGGCCCTGTCCACGCACGCACGGCTCCTTCCTTTTAGAGACTGAGTCCCACCAAGCTACACCCACCAAGCCACCCCCACAGAGCCGGTAGGGAAAAATTTTGAATTTCACCCCTGCACAGATCCTTTAGATCTGTGCCCCATCCAAAGCAATCTCTGAAGTATAAGAGCCTTGGTAGCTCAGGCTGTTAAATGCCTGCTCTTAAGATCCAGCTGCCTACAATTATTGTAGGCTCGAATCCCACTAGGCTCAAGGTTGACTCAGCCTTCCATCCTCTCAGGGTAGGTAAATTGAGGACCCAAGATTGTTGGGGGCAATTAGCTGACCTTGTAAAAATGCCGCTTAGTAATAAGCAGGCATATACAATGGAATGAAGGCTATTGCTGAGCACACTGGGTTGTATCCCAGAAATTGTAAGCCACCCTGAGTCTTCGGAGAAGGGCGGCATATAAATGTAATTAAAAAAAAAAAAAGTAAACGGTGCAGGAATTTCTGACCAAATAGTAATTCTGACTTGCTGAGATTCATCCTAAAATTGTTTTTCCACATCCTTCACAGCTGTCAAACATAGAGTCGGGGTTTCCACAGCATCTATGCTTTAGCCTGGGATAGCAATATATATTCAAGTATCATCAGCATACTGACAACATTTCATCTCAAGTTGGTGGATGGTATTTCTCAGTGGCTTCATATGACTGTAAAATGAATCTAAGTGAATATGAGCAATTTTAACTGTGAAGAACTTTGAAGAACTGTCATGGCAACCAGCAGGATCATTGTCCCAAATCATTCCTTCCCACAGAGAACTAAATTAACCTGAACAGGGTCCCTGAATGCAAGTCTGCAGATAAAATAAGAGCAGAAAAATAAGAACATTTTGTCACTCTTGACACCACCATTTGGTAGACTTGGAGTTGTAGCTGTGATTAGTTAAATGCATTCCCTTTTTCCATTGTCATTCTGGGAGTTTCTTCACTTATTTTATTTCCTTGGGCCCCTCAATAAACCAAGGAAAGTCCAGTATCAAGATACAGAAAATGGTTATTCAGGAGCAGACATTTATAATGCTCTTAGCCATCTTCCTATTCTAGAAGGTGATAAGAAAATGCAGAAATGTCTGCTGGATCATTGGATATATCCTCAAACAACAACCTCTGCTAGACAATGTCAATGGATCCATCACCCTTACAGATATCAGGTATGACCACTGTATGTAGCTTTATCCAGTGGTGGGATTCAATTTTTTTTACTACCGCTTCTGTGGGCATGGCTTGGTGGGCATGGCTTGGTGGGCGTGGCTTGGTGGGCGTGGCAGGGGAAGGATACTGTAAAATCTTCATTCCCTCCCCACTCCTGGGAGAAGGTTACTGCAAAATCCCATTCCCTCCCCAGCCCACTAACCTGCTTTCCAGCTCTGTTCCCCTGTGCAGGGCAACAAAAGAAGACCCAGCAGATCAGCTGGGACTTGGGAGGCAGATGGGAGGCAGATGGGGGCGGGGCCAGTCAGAGGTGGTATTTGCTGGTTCTCCAAACTACTCAAAACCTGCTGAATACCACCTCTGGCTTTACCAAAAGTGATGTTACTGTGGCAAATCATGCGGCATCAGTTCTTAGGAGAACATTAGGTCTAGCAAATGATTACCTATGTCAGCCAAAGCCATGTAATGTGAGATGAGCCCATGGACATTATAGTGCCATGATATAGTACCATGAGACCATGAGATGAGCCCATGGACATTAGAGTACCATTCCTGGAATCACCCCAACCAAAATCCAATTGCCTAGAAAATCCACTCTAAGAAACAAGTTGAGAAGTACACCAATACTAAAGTACACCAATGCTGGCCTAATTATTCTTAACAATAATAACTGGATTTATTTGGTTAAATTGTTTATATACAGTAATGTATGTGGCAATTAACAAAAGAACAAAGAAACAATGAAGATACAATTAAAAACTCTACACACATAAACTCTGTTTTTTTTGTCTAAAATCCAAAGCAAACAGAAAATTAATACTTCAGAACAATATATCAAAAAAGTGATGAATATACAAAATGCAATAGGTTGAAAATTAAATTAAATTAAAATTGGGTATGGCTCGTTTATTCAAAAAAATCTAATAAATAAAAGCACATTTTAAAACATGGTTAAAAAGAAACAGGCTTAACTGACAAGGGAAAAGCATTCCTGAGGATTGGTGTAGTCACTGAAAATGTCTTACCCCAAATTATTCCAAGCAGGCATCCTTCTGAAGAAAGCCTTTATCTCTATGGTCCAGTGACAGTGAACTTTTCGGGCTTAACATATGAAAAATTCAGAAAATGCCTAAACAAAGGCTCTGTGGCATGTCACCCCCTCCCCACAACAAAGAGCCTTGGTGGTGCAGGCTATTAAATGCCTAGCACTTAAGTTCCAGCTGCCTGCAATTACTGCAGGCTCAAATCCCACCAGGCTCAAGGTTGACTCAGCCTTCCTCTCGGGGTAGGTAAATTGAGGACCCATGATTGTTGGGGGCAATAAAGCTGACTTTGTAAAAATGCCGCTTAGTAATAAGCAGGCATATACTGTAATGTATGCAGAGTTAATCTGATTGGTTGTTGAAAATATACAGAGTTCAATCTGATTGGTTGTTAAAATGGCAGGAAATCCGAATACTACCATTGGCTACAAGCTGTGGCAGCCGGCTATATAAGTTGCCAAGACCAAGCCATTCTGGTGCAGTTCTGAGTTGTAGTCACATTATTAAAATGAGCTGAAGCACTTCGCGTCCAGTCTTCTTCTGAACTCAACACTGGCGACGAAGGTGGGATCGTAACGGATAAGAAGACAACACAGAAGAAAGAAACAAGATGACTGGGCTGAACATGCCACCAGCCCAGTTCGACCCAAAGAACGAAGACTGGGAGTCTTATGCAGATAGATTCCAAATGTTCTTAGAAGGAAATGATCTAGCTTCAATTTCTGAACAACGGAAAAGAGCGGTTTTCCTAACACACTGCGGTCCCGCAGTATTCAAAATGGCAAAGGCTCTGGCTGCACCAGCAGACGTGAAAGCGATGGCATGGGCAGACTTGGAAAGGCTATTGAGGGCGCACTACACGCCCCAAGTATCGTGCCTAATCCGCAGACACGAATTCTACCGCCGCAATCAATGAGAAGAAGAAAGCATCAGTGACTTTGTGGCCAGCTTACGCAACCTTGGTGGTGCCTGTGAATTCATCACGCTAGAAGAAGCCATGCACGATCGTTTTGTCTTGGGGCTTAAGGACCAGATGTTACAAAGTAAACTACTCATGAAACCAAACATTACGCTAAAAGAAGCCATCGACGAGGCAATAGCAGCAGAAGCCACGAAAACCTCCGCAGCCACAATGAGGAAGATGAACAGAATAACCAACCATCCAGAAGGTGAAAAAACCGCAACAACGCATTTTGACGAACTAGAGTCAGAATCAGAGTACAGCGGAGAAGAAGAAGAGATAAACAGACTCAGAATGGAGCAGAAATGGAACGCCCAGGGCCGGAAGAAGCGAGACTTCCATTGGCAGGATGTGGAGGGAACCACCCCCACACAGAATGCAGGTTCCTGGAAGCCATTTGCCTCCATTGCGAGAAGAAAGGGCACATTGCAAGAGTCTGCAAATCATCCAGAACTCCACCAAACAGAAGGAAGTTCAATCCAAATAACAAGGACAAAGAAGTAAAACCCGCAGCACAAGCGGAAAAATGAAACACATCAAACTGTAACAATTGGTCATTCTTCTTCACTGAACAACAGGAAGGTGCATGTCAAGGTCTATATCGAGGGAAGACCGTGCCAGATGGAGGTAGACTTGGGATCATATCTATCCATGGTGTCATGGGACACTATACAGAGACTCATTCCAGAGATCCAGAAGAACCAATTCAATAAGCAAGCACTAACCCTCAAAGATTACCAAGGAAACAAGATTCCAGTAATCGGAACAAGAAAATTCAACGTGTGATTCTTGAATTTCACGTTGAATTTTCTTGTTCCAACTGGAATCTTGTTTCCTTGGTAATCTTTGGTAATTCAAGAATCACACTAAACTTCTACCATTGACCATCGTTGATAAAGACCGCCCAAGTCTTCTAGGACTGGAATGGTTCCAACCCCTGGGCATCGAAGTAACTGGAATCAACCATGTAAGTGACTCTGAATGGGAAGAGTCATTGAAGAAAGAATTCCAAGAGGTCTTCAGCGACGGATTAGGCAAGTACTCAGGGACCCCTATTACTTTCAATTTAGACCCCAACGTACAACCACTCTCTTTAAAAGCCAGACGAGTGCCGTTTGCACTCAAAGCAAAAATCGATGAACAGTTAGACAAATTGATAGCTCAAGGGGTACTAGAGCCCACAGACCAATCCAGATGGGAAACACCCATAGTTACCCCTGTCAAACCTGATGGCTCTGTAAGAATTTGTGGGGACTATAAGGGGACATTGAACCATGCACTGCAACAGAGCACATATCCGGTTCCAGTGCTACATCATTTGTTACACTCCCTAGGTGGGGGTACTGTTTTTGCTAAATTAGACCTTGCCCAAGCATACCAGCAGTTAACAGTAGATGATACGACTGCAGAGGCACAAACTATTGTGACCCATCGGGGTGCCTTTAAATGCAAAAGGTTGCAATTGAGTAAGTGTGGCACCAGGCATATTTCAAAGCCTTATGGAAAGAATATTACAAGGTTTAAAAGGGGTAGTACCTTACTTTGATGACGTCTTAATCTCTGCTAAAAATGACACTCAGCTACGTGAGAGACTCAGAGAAGTATTGATCAGGTTCAAAAAGCAGGACTAAAAGTCAAAAGAGAAATGTCACTAAGAACTGACAGAGTAGAATTCTTAGGTTACATGATTGACAGACTCGGTATTCACCCTACAGAAACAAAAATTCAGGCAATCAAGGAAGCCCCCAGACCTAAATGCAAAGCTGACCTTCAAGCATTTCTGGGACTTATTAATTTCTACCATATGTTTTTGCCGCAGAAAGCAACAACTGCAGAACCCCTACATAGACTGCTCGATAAAAAAGCTACGTGGGTCTGGGGCAAAAGAGAAGAAGCAGCTTTTAACAGTATTAAGTGCCAAATCACGTCTGATTGTGTATTAATACAGTTTAGTGAAAACCTGCCCGTGGTATTAACTTGTGATGCTTCCCCTTTTGGAGTGGGGGGAGTATTGAGCCACCAGCTACCAAGTGGAAGAGAAGCTCCCATTGCGTTCTATTCAAGAACATTGACAAAGGCAGAGAGAAACTATAGTCAGTTGGACAAGGAAGCGTTGGCAATAGTAGCAGCTGTCAAGAAATTCCACGAATACATTTATGGAAGAAAATTCACCATTGTCACCGATCAAAAGCCTCTCCTCGGAATAGTGGCCGGCGATAAACCAACTCCTATCATCCTTTCACCCCAAATGATGAGGTGGACCGAATTCCTCACTGCATACTCGTACAGACTCGTTCACCATCCGGGAAAGGAAATAGGGCACGCAGATGCATTGAGCCACTGCCCATTATCTATGAACACTGAAGATCCAGCACCTGAGACTTACACCTTTTTCTTAGAAACAGTTGCTCAACTACCTGTGGATGCTACTGAAATTGCAAGAGAAACCGCTAAAGACAGTTTATTGGCACCTGTTGTCGACTGGATAAAGAAGGGTTGGCCACAACAAGGACTAATGGACATCTGCAAACCATTTAAGTCCAGACAAACCGAACTATCTGTGTTAAAGGGTGTATTCTATGGGGAAATCGAGTGGTTATTCCTGAAAAGTTACAGAAGAAAGTATTGACTATGTTGCATGAGGGGCACCCAGGGATTGTCAGAATGAAGGGATTGGCTAGGAGCTATGTATGGTGGCCGGGGATTGACAAAATGGTTGAAAACTGGGTTGCTGGCTGTGAATTGTCAGGAACTGAGGCCCACACCGCCTATTGCCCCTAAACAGGAATGGGAATGTCCTAGGGGGCCATGGTCCAGAATTCATATTGATTTTGCTGGGCCAACTAAAGGGCATACCTTTGTGATTGTAGTAGATGCATATTCCAGATGGCTCGAGGTTATTCCCATGTCATCCACCACTGCAGAAGCTGTTATCAAACAGCTAAGGAAACTTTTTGTAACTCACGGGTTGCCCGATGTGGTTGTTTCTGACAATGGTCCCCAATTTACTGCCACCCTTTTTGAATCATACTTAGCACAGCAGGGCATAAGGCACGCCCTTACAGCCCCTGGGCACCCTTCCACTAACGGCTGGGCTGAACGTATGGTTTGGTTTACTAAAGAGAAACTTCAACAGTTAGGTCCAGGGGATATTACTGAGAAAGTAGACAAACTGCTCAGTATCCAACACATTACCCCCAACCCCTCCACTAATTTAAGCCCTGCAGAGCTCTTAATGGGCAGAAAACTCAGGTCAACCCTTGACCGCCTTCACCCCACTTACGCACCCAAGAAACCTGTAGATTCTAGTAGCAAAACTCGCATTTTTCAAATAGGGGATCGAGTTTATGCTAAGAACCTTGTGGGTGAGCCTTTATGGATTCCTGCGGAAATTACCCATGTAACAGGACCCAGGTCTTACAGGGTACAAACGGAGGACGGGGTCACTTGGAAAAGACATATAGACCAATTAAAGTCCAGAAAGTCCCTAGAAACTTACCCTGGAATGTTTCAGGACTCATTACGCATAACCCAAGCCATGGGGGAAGGGGGAGACCTTTTGAATAATGAACAAGTAATAGTCAACCCCCTCTTAAATGGAATAACACGACAAGAGCCATCCCAAGCCCTAACACAATCACAACAAATGCTAACTCCAGTAGAGGACAGCACAACTTCACCTATTCAAGGGGATGCCAATGGGCTGGGAGTGGACTGGGAGGAGAGACCAGGTTGGAGTAACAGAGCCGGATCACCCGGCCAAAGGATTCCAAATGAGGGGATTCCAACAACTAACATTCCTTCAAAACAAATAGAAGTTCCGAGAAACCTGAACCATGCAGGTCCAAACGTAACCATAAAAGCCCCACCTATTTACAAGAGTACATTAGATAGATGGGGTTTGAGTATGGGCTGGACCAGATGGGGAGGGGTGTAATGTATGCAGAGTTAATCTGATTGGTTGTTGAAAATATACAGAGTTCAATCTGATTGGTTGTTAAAATGGCGGGAAATCTGAATACCGCCATTGGCTACAAGCCGTGGCAGCCAGCTATCTAAGCAGCCAAGACCAAGCCATTCTGGAGTAGTTCTGAGCTGTAGTCACATTATTAAAATGAGCTGAAGCACTTCGCGTCCTGTCTTCTTCCGAACTTAACACATACAATGGAATGAAGGCTATTGCTCAGCGCATTGGGTTGTGCTCCAAAGATTGTAAGCTGCCCTGAGTCTCCGGAGAAGGGTGGCATATAAATGTGAATAAAAAAAAGGGAAACAATTCTTTACATATTTATTTATTTATTTAAAAACTAAAGTCCAATCACGTGTGTGATTCCCCAGGATCTGCCACATGTCACTTACCTTCTCTTTGTGTTGACAGGCCCCTGTGGCCTTTCTGAGGCAGCTTACGGATTGCATGAGGCCTTCATTCTTGAAGCAGCTTTGGGGAATGGCTTCTGCAACCTCTGAAAACTACACAAAAACAGGCCCCGTTCTTGCATGATATTTGGAGGCTCCACAGCCTACTCTCATGTGACTTTCTGGACCCTGTGTAAAAGCACAGCCCATTCTGACACAACCTCTGAAAATCACATGAAAGCACACCCCATTCTTGCATGATTTTCAGAGGCTGCAAAAACCGCACAAAAGCATATTCCAATGTCACGCAACTTTCAGACTCTGGGTAAGAGTGCACCCCATTCTCACATGGCCTCCACAGCCTTCAAAAATCACAGAAGAACAGAGCACACTTTCAAGAATAGTTCCTGTTGGATGTAGGTGAATATCTTGGGTGATACATGTTGGTGTATGTATCACCCAAAATGTCATGGTGTGCCACCTTTGACATGCCTGCCATAGGTTTGTCACCACTGCCATAGACAATCACTTAAATGCCCATAGCAAATGCATTGTATTTTCTACTATTACTAAATGTGCTGGAAGTTTCTGAATTACTTCTAATCATTTTTAGGAAATGTATTAGAGTAGAAACTGGTACTCTGTACCAGTTCAGTAACAAACAAAATTTCAAATAAAATAAAGAAAATGTTAATGTCTAGCTTTGAACTAATCTCCTTCTCTCTATATATTCGCCATCTGTAAATTATGAGCAGATTGATGGTGCAACTGGACTGACTAGTTTCTTTACTGTGTAATATTTCAGAGTTGTAATGACTCAGATTAGATTTAATCATCACCAATTTGCATCAATGCCCATTCAGATGTGTCCATGCAGTGTTCAGCATTGTTGAAATCTACTGAGACTATAAAAAATGCTCTCTCCACTCATTCTGGAAAAACAAACTGTAAGAAGAGAGGGCTGTAAGCATTCTATATTTAGCAGTTTATTACTGTGTAATGAAGCTGTAACTGGTTACTGAAATTTATCTGCATATCTCAATTTTTATAAACAGGCTGCTCTGTTTTGCAAACTAATGAAAGATATCTGCAAGATATCAGTGAGATCAAGCCTTCTGGATTGCAACATTCCACCTTAGCTGTACTACTCCAGCTTTGACTTGACCAGCCTCATCACTAGTGAATTTAGGTAGGTGGTTGAAATATTTTTATTTTTAGCCAGGCTTTAATTTTGCTGACAATTGCTTCCTACTAATGTTATAATATATGAACTGTCCTTTTAATCATAAGAGGATTATAATGTGTATTGTTTTGTAGAAGACTCCAATTTTGGTATTCTGGTATTCTGTTATTAACTTGATGGAACAACAAAGGAAAAAAATATTAAAGCCTTTGATGACTTCCATAAATCAGGGCTTCACAATTTTTTCTGCCCCCAAGGTCCAGAACATCGTCTGTGTTAGAAGGCTGCATGCACACATGTGTACCTCTGTTCATATTCTGTGACACAAACACATATCCATTCCACCCACACATAACTATATACAGATACACAGACACAAGTTTTAGTCCTCTCCGTTTCAGCAAGCCTGAGCAAAATCACTTGGAGGAAGAGAGCAACAATCTCTCTCTTCTTTCTGGCACTTCTTCTTGCAACATGCTGTTTCCCCTTGGAAGGTATCCAAGGATTTTGAGCAGAGTTGCTGGAGAAGCAGGGAAGGAGAATCTTATCTATCTAATGATCCTGCTCAGGTTGCTTATTATGACTGTTCCCATCTATTTCCCCTTACCAGCTGTAATACCACCCACCAAGGCTGAGAATAAGTAAATATGAAATAAAAATGCCACTGGAATATAAAAAGAGGTGAAAGGCAGCAGAAAGTAAACATATATCTTTCTACAATAAAGCGTGAGCAACTCCAGTGAATAATAAATTCCTTATATGAATTAATCACAATCTTTTCTCTTTTAGAAAAGTATAGTTATAGCCCCATAAATAATGTATCTATGACACTGGAGATAGACAAATCCACTTTTAAATTTATAGACATTATATATATGTCAGTATAGTGAGATCTAACCTACTGTTTATTATTTACGATGTAAAAAGTATTGCTTTTGGATACTCAGTATTAGGTAACTAAGCAGGATCAGATGACCAAAATTATGGTTAAAAATTAAAATGAGATTTTATGTCTCAGATTTTGTTGTTGTTATGGTCTGTGATTGTGTATAGAAGTCTATTTTTCCCAGTGTAACTCTCCCAAACAGCTGAAATTAACCTTTATATATTCATTTTTATATTCTTCAGAACTCCAGTTGGATTTGCAAAGTATTTTAATGAATAGTGATGAGCTTGAGAAGCAATTACAGGATAATTGCTTCAAACTTAAAACATATTCACATTGCCCATTTTGTCAGAATGGCTCGCCAATGGTTTTTGAAGGGCAGAAATGGAGAATATTATCCTCTATTAATTCCCCACAATCCAGGGTAATTTTTTCTGTTCCACTTCTGAAGTGAAGTCCATGGTCCATATCAAAACATCTTGCATATGTTATCAGTTGATAGAAGCTAACCCCAGCAGTTCATTGGCTGTTTAACAGAAGCAGAAACATTCCTTCTGTTGAATCAATGCTTACCATAATTATACTAGTGTTTGGAGTTACTTATACTAAAATCCTCTAGTAGCACAATGGTTATAACCTTTGCCTTGGAAAGCACAGTATTGCTAGTTTGAATGCCACCAGCAATACTTTAAAAAAAAACTTAGTGTTTTTCTGCCCCTGAGCTTCCTCCTTTTCTATACCCTTTCTAAACTAAATACACTCCAGTGGTGCACTGCTTCATCACCTTTCAGTCACCTGAAATAGAATGGTTTCACACATACATACACAGCTTGTTCCAAATAGCTTATACGGCAAGTTGCTTGAGCTCTTTGACAGCTGAAGGTGAAACCCTTCTATCTTCAGTGACTGGAAAAGTGATGAAAATATGCACTGCTGAATTTAGAAAAGAAAACCACAGGGATAGGAAACAAGCAAAAAAAAATACCCATAACTTTAACAACAACAAAATTATCCTGGATTCTGAACCAGCAACCAGGCAGTTGATAAGGCAATTATTATAATCATTGTGTTATTGCAGCATTCTTAGTAAAGAGAGCCTTTTTTTCTCTTGCTCAATTCTGTCCATCCTTATAGGCGATCATTAAAAAACAACAAAGCAGTGAGAAGAAATTAAAGAAAAACAAACCTGTTCTTTATGTGGGTATATGTGAATTTTTATGCTTTAATTTTTCCCATATAAAGAAAAATGATTGGCAATTTCTTTCCTGGAATAAAAAGATGGGAAAGAACAATAGCCTGGGAATTGTGAAAGGGGAAGATATGGTGGACACTATCTAGACTGAGTCCCTTGCAAAGCATCTGATTGTGGAGAAGATTTTATTTAACCAGCTTGGAGTCAAAACAGCATGAGCACAAGGTAGGAACAGCTTAAACAGTGAGTGCAGGTAGTCCTTGCTCACCAATACATTTAGTGACTGTTCCAAGTTACAACAACACTGTCTTATAAATGGCCCTCACAGTGACGATTGTCGTGGTGTTCCACTGTTGAAATATGTTTTATTTATTAATTCGACTTATATGCCACCCCCTCTCCAAAAGGACTCGGGAACTTGATTAATCAGTCCTATGACTGATTAACAGTTCTGGATCGTAAAACCTCGTCTATGCCTAAAGTTATCCAAATGATTACTGAGCCCAAGTGGTTTCAAAACAAAGATATTTATTTGTAACAAGCAGAACAGTCAATAAATCAATATAAAGAATTATTTACAGAGTCTTCTTATTATTTCAGGTTATTCTTCTTGTTCCTTTCAGCTTTAGTTATAGAGTCTATAGTCTTTAGCCTAGGAACACTTTATCTTCCTTCCAGCTTTCTTCCAGAAACTGAGGTAGATGTTTAAGAGAAATGTTCGCCTATGCTGAACATTCTCCTTTAAGGAATACTTCAGAATAACTCTCCAAGAAACCTATAAACCTTTGGGAGGGATGTAAATCTCTTTCTCTCCTTTCCCTCTCTTTTAGAATTACAAACCTCATGTAGAAACACTCTGCTGTGGGTTGTGGACCTCCCTGAGATCTCGTGAGGTGACCTCCTGAGGGAAATGACAGTTGACAGCCCCTTATATATTGCAGGGGTGTGTCTTGCAATGCCAAGGCAGGGTACATAGTGTCACCCTGTCATTGGTGGATTTGATCTCCCTATCAAAACCCTACAAGTTGTAAACTGCATAGCAACACCAGAAAGTTCCACTTTCTGACATCCACCAATAATGTAATCACAATTTGGGCACTTGGCAACCAGCTCACACTTACAACAGTTATAGTATCCTGCAGTCATATGTTTGCCATTTGAGATCTTCCCAGCTGACTTCCAACAAGTAAAGTCAATGAGAAAGCTGGCAGGAACTGACAAGTTGTAGTCATATGTCTCACTTAACAATTGTGGATGATTTGCTTAAAAACCATGGCGAAAGGTGGCAATAAAAACAGATGCTGTCATGTGATGCCTCACCGAATGATCACACTATTTAACAATGAATTTTTCCATTTCCATTGTGGTCGTAAGTTGGGGACTACTTATATGTTACTTTCCATAGGTTGCTGCAAATTAGACATGCCTAAACAGGTCATATTATTTTTGGTCATTTTTCTCCATATAATCACATCTGAATCAAATACCTTGCCTTCACACTTCATAACAAGATTTCTAGTGGAGTACTTTTAAAACTTGGTGAAAATCAAATGACTCTCGCAATTTGGTTAAGCTTTAAATTCCCACTCAGCTGCAAAATGAATACAAAAAAGAAATAGAGAGTACTCACTTATGTGCATTTTGGCCTAGATCTCTTTCTTCCCCCTCTTACCTAGAGATCTGAGCTGCAGACAGCACGCATAATTACCTATTTCTTCCTTCTCACTGCAATTTGTGCTGGTTGGAGAAAACAGATAATTATTATCTTTCAAGCATATTGGAAGTTAGGTCTATCTGTGAATGGGACAATCTCTGAGCTGCCGACCATTACATGTCCATTTCCTGTTTACGTTTCTTGCTCTAAGCCTCAAAATGGCACTGCCAGGCCAAATCCTCTGATAGAGCACTAAATTGCCATGGCAGGGCAAGACACATTTATAATGAGATATACCATCTGTCTTCCATTCTCATGCTATTGGAAAGACACAGAGGCTATATTTCACACAGGCAAGTATTTTGTCAGCAATCCTGCAAAAGGTCAGTCCTCCAAAATTGCTAATCTCTGACTGACTGTGTAGGATGTAGCACATGGCAAAGCTTTGCAATTAAAGACTATCATGAATGTGAGATGTTTAAATGTTGCATGATTCATTGTATTATGGATTCCCCATTTATGCTTCAGCCTGAAATATGTTGAGCTCTTAATATTTATAATGCATCAATAGAACAAACTTTGTTCTCATTCTCACCAGATTCTGACACCATGGACTTGACTGATGGGGGAAAAAAACTCAGTTTATTGCATGTGACAAACCTGCATAGAGGAAAAACCTGCAAGAAGCCTTTTTGGCAAATAGAAGCTTTTGAAACAATGACTAACAGGAGAACTCAAAGGGCTAAGAAAGACATTGTAATGGAATGCATGAATGACCTTGGGAAAGAGAGAAAGTGATGCTGCCTAGGAAACAATCAGACAAGAGAGTCAGGAGCACCCAGTGCTTAAGGATTGGAGAAAGCAACTTAGAAAGGACCACCACAATGGATCAAGCAGTTAAAAGCAAAGGCGAGAAATTTACATCTTCAGACTTGCAAGATTCTGATAATATAGCCTAACAATCACATAGAATTAGATCATCTAGTTAGGTTTCCTGTTTGATTTACTTCGGAGGACTGCAGAAATACACTTGGTTATATCAGTATATCAGAATCATCAACCACCAAACCTTTTGTATTGAATCACTGCCTTTCAATATCCACCTCAGAAGAACGAGAGTGAGCAGGTACAATTGCATCAGGTCAGAAAGTGCTCAGGAAAGGTAACGGAAGTAGGGTATGACCAAATGAAGGGGAACAGAAATGGCAGCTGTGCTGTAGGGAATTATGGGAGTGGCAGTCCAACATGTTATGGGAGTATCTTTTGGAAATTTGGTGTAATATTTCCAAGATAAAATATTATAGACCGCTGTTGTGCCTATTTACAAAACATGCATCTGAGATTTGCCCGCTAAGTATTGATCTATCAGCCTCTTAAGTATAATAAGTAAGCTAGATGCTTATACAATAAATTAGTTAACTGGATTGACTTACAGCATGTACCAGCAGATGAGCAAGCAGGCTTGAGGTCTGGACACTCTATATATGGACACACCCTTACTCTTCAACACCTGGCAGAAAAATACGCATCCAGACCACATTCATCATTATATGCTGCATTTATTGATTTCAGGTCTGCATTTGAACTAGTTCCCAGAAAAGACTGATAATCCACCCCCGATCATAATATATTGTTTTGTCTGTCTTTTATTTTTATTTTTACTATTATCATTGTTTTATAATGCTGGTCTGTAACCATAATAAAAATTGATTGATCACAGGAGTGTGGTATAAGTGACAAGATTAAAACACTCCTATGTTGTGCCCAAATACAAACTATTGTATACTTTGCATTAAATCACCATTTATTTATAGATGTATTAAATAAACCTTATTAATTGGCTTGCACACATCATCATGCTAAATTCCAAATAACAATTAACAAGCTAGAATGGTCTAAGGTGGCATGTCAAACTCACGTTGTCACAGCGGTGTCTCGCGACATATCGGGACTTTTTTCCCCTTTGCTAAACCGGGCATGGACGTGGCTCAGCTCGCAGACCAGGAGTTTGATAGCCCTGCTCTAAGATAAATTCACAAAATTATATTACGGAGTTAGTGAGTTATGTAAATTAAGTCACACTCTGTAGCAAGTTAAACCCAAGTAATTAAGAACTTGGTGAGATTTACCTGGTTTAAAGAAAAAAAGTCTGCAGGACCAGAAAGCATGGACTTCTTTGGTTCCACTTTGTTGTTAAGTAGTAGAAGCAGAGCTGCTATTAGGTGCTGCTAATTTGGATTTACCTCCTTGGAGTTTAGTGAACAAACGCTCACTATCTAGATCTGTCTTTAGTGATATTTTACAACCAGAGGTGGGATTCAGCCAATTCGGGCCAGCTTGAGCAAACCAGATGTTAAATTTACATCTGGTTCAGTGAACCAGTAGATGAACTGACTGGCTGGCTCCACCCACCCTGCCCCTCCCAGGAGTCTCCATGCAGTCCGTTTTGAATGCAGGTAAGTGCAGGAGCTGCACAGGGGCTCTGGGAGGGTGAAAAATGGTCCTCCCGGAAGTTCTGGAAGTCTGGAAATGGGCCTGTTTTCAGCTTCCGGAGGGCCTCTGGAGCCCAGGGGAGGCCATTTTCACCCTCCCAGAGGCCCGAGGGAAGCCTTCGGACTCTGGAGAAGGCAAAAAAAGCCCTCCTGGAAGTTCCAATAGACCACGCCCACCATGGTCATGCCCACCCAGCAACCGGGCAGAGAGCCAGTTGTTGGGATTTTTGCATCCCACCTCTGTTTACAACTCTTCTAAGGACTTATCAGTAATTTCATCAATTTGATTGATTAGCATTCCACCAATTGCCTTCTTGTTCTTTAATGTGGCTTCTACTTGTCAAGAATAATTATTTTTTTAGGTCATCACTCTCCAACATCACATCCCCCAAATATCTAAATTTCTCCTTGTTGATTTTCATCCCATGGGAGCAATCAGCCTTTATCTGGTGCAGCTGATTGATTGCTTCGTCTGAATTGACTGCAACTCCTTCCAAATCCATAATATTTAGTCTCTTCTTTTCTCACTTTTTCTTCTTCCAATTTAGACAATCTTATCTGGACTGTAAAAAAAATACAGTTCTCTGGATTTTTCTGCTGACATTTAGTGATTGTCTGGACTTGTTCAGGCTAGATTAAAAAAAAAGTTTCAGAGAAGCATTTCTCAACCTTAGCAATTTTAAAGTATGGACTTCAATTCCCAGAATATGTTGGCTAGGGAATTCTGGGAATGAAAGTCCACACCTCTTAGTTGAGGAACACTGTCTTAGAGTTTTACAGTAGCACATAAAATTTTTAATTCAATTTTCTTAATATATGTTTATTGTTATGTATGCAGGTTTGAATGTCATTGGTTTAGTTTGAACTGTTCTTGTAAAATGTCAGAAATGATTGGTTTAAAAAGTGCGGGAAAATCCTGCACTTTGATTGGCTGGCAACTGCGGCTGCTGGCTATAAGTAGCAGCCGCAGCCCAGCCAAATCGGGTCCGTTATGAGCTGTAGTCACTAATAAACTCTTCACTGAAGCACTCCGTCTGACTCTTCATGCAAACTTAACACTGGCGAAGGTGGGATCCTTCCTGAAGAGAGACGCGGAAAACAAGCTGAGAGAGATGGCTGCGCTGAACACCCCCAGCCCCGCTCGATCCGACGGCAGAAGACTGGGACTCGTATGCGGATCGTTTCCAAATGTATTTGGAGGGAAACGATCTTGCTGACATTTCTGAGAAGCGGAAGAGGGCGGTCTTTCTTATGCACTGCGGTCCGGCAGTTTTCAAGATGGCGAAGGCATTGGCAGGAGCTGCAGACGTGAAGGTAATGGAATGGCCCGACTTAGAAAAGCTGTTAAGAGCCCATTACGCCACAAGTATCGTGCCTCATTAAGAGACACGAGTTTTACCATCGCGATCAAGGGGAAAGCGAAAACGTAAATGACTTCATGGCAAGTTTAAGGGACATTGGGGGTGCATGTGAATTTAACAACTTAGAAGAGGCCATGCGCGATCGATTTGTTCTAGGCCTTAAAGACAAGGTATTACAGAGCAAGTTATTAATGAGACCTAAGATCACGCTGAAGGAAGCAATAGAAGAGGCCTCTTCAGCAGAAGCCACCAAGTCCTCAGCAGCAGCCATGAAGAAAATTAACAAGGCCTCAAGCCATCCTGATGTGGAAAAGTCCACAACAACTCATTGGAGCAAATAGATTCTGAGTCAGACTGTAGTGAGGTGGAGGAAGGAATTTATAGACTCAGAATGGAGAGGAAAAAGAAAGACCTGGGAAGAAAAAGGCAAGATTTTTACTGCAGAGGTTGTGGGGAAGCCACCCCGCACTGAATGCAAGTTTCTTGATACCATCTGCCTCCGTTGTGAAAAAGAGGTCATCTAGCAAGAGTCTGCAAATCATCCAGAACTCCACCCACAGAAGAAAGTTTCCTGACAAAGAATTCAAGCCTAACAACTTCAGTGAGAAAATGGGGGCAACACAGAAGCAAATGGGAAGAATGAAACTCATCAAACAGTCACCATTGGTCATTCTTCACCCTTGAGAAGCAGAAAAGTACATGTGAAGGTACTAATTGAAGGAAGGCCTTGCCAAATGGAAGTGGACTCAGGCTCCTATTTATCTATGGTGTCATGGGACACTATTCACAGGCTCCTTCCCAACATTCAGAAGAAGCATTTCCAGAAGCAAGCACTGACTCTTAAAGACTACCAAGGGAACAAGATTCCAGTAGTTGGAACAAGAGAATTCAACGTGAAGTTCAAAGGCCACACCAAACATTTGCCCCTGACCATCGTGGACAAGGATCGGCCAAGCTTGCTGGGACTTGAGTGGTTCAATCCACTAGGCATTGAGGTGACTGGCATCAATCACATGAGCAACACTGAATGGGAGGAGGCCTTGAAGTCTGAGTTTCCAGAGGTCTTCAGCGAAGGATTGGGCAAGTATATGGGGACCCCTATCACTTTCAACCTAGATCCCAAGGTGCCCCCAATTCGTTTAAAGCCCAGAAGGGTCCCATTTGCATTAAAGGAAAAATTGATGCACAATTAGATAAACTAATAGCTCAAGGGGTTTTAGAGCCCACTGACCACTCCAGGTGGGAGACACCCATAGTCACACCAGTCAAGACTGATGGGTCAGTAAGAATCTGTGGAAACTATAAGGGGACACTGAACCATGCACTTCAACAGAGCGCATATCCAGTTCCAGTGGTGCATCATTTATTACATTCACTTGGCAGGGGTACAGTCTTTGCCAAATTAGATCTGGCCCAGGCATATCAACAACTAACAGTTGATGATGCCACTGCAGAGGCCCAAACCATTGTGACTCATAGAGGTGCCTTCAAATGTAAAAGGTTACAGTCTGGAGTAAGCGTGGCACCAGGCATCTTCCAAAGCCTTATGGAAAGGATGCTCCAAGGACTGCCAGGTAGTGCCTTACTTTGATGATGTGTTAATCTCTGCTGAAAATGACACTCAATTACAAGAGAGACTCAGATAAGTCCTTACCAGATTCAAGAAAGCGGGGTTAAAAGTCAAGGAAGAAAAATGCACTCTTAGAACTGACAAGGTTGAGTTCTTGGGCTATATGATTGACAAGCATGGCATCCACCCTACAGATGCCAAGGTTCAAGCAATCAAAGAAGCCCCTAGACCAAAATGCAAAACAGATTTGCAAGCCTTCCTTGGACTTATTAACTTTTATCACATGTTCCTACCTCAGAAGGCAACCATTGCAGAACCATTACACAGATTACTAGACAAAAAATCTGCTTGGGTCTGGGGCAGGAAGGAACAATCAGCATTTAACAATATTAAAAGACTAATCATGTCTGATGCTGTACTGATACAGTTCTCTGAGAATTTGCCTGTTGTACTGACTTGTGATGCATCCCTTTGGAGTGGGGGTTTGAGCCAGGCTTCCCAGCGGGAGGGAAGCCCCTATTGCATTTTACTCTCGCACTTTGACCAAAGCAGAGGGGAATTACAGCCAATTGGACAAGGAAGCATCGGCAATTGTTGCAGCTGTCAAGAAATTCCATGAGTATCTATATGGGAGAACATTTACCATTGTCACATATCACAAACCTTTGTTAGGCATTGTGGCAGGAGACAAACCTACACCCACTATCCTGTCACCAATAATGCTGAGGTGGACTGAATTTCTTGCTGCTTATTCATACAAGCTCATCCACAAGCCTGGCAAAGACATTGGCCATGCTGATGTTTTGAGTCGCTGCCCACTTCCGTTTCACACTGAGGACTTTGAACCTGAGGCACACACTTTTTCCTAGAAACTGTTGCCAAGCTTCCAGTTCATGCTGCTGAAATTGCCAGAGAGACTGCCAAAGACACTTTATTGGCTCCTGTTATAGGCTGGATTAAGAAAGGTTGGCCTTTTCAAGATCTACCTCACCTTGCCCAACCTTTTAAATCCAGGCAAACTGAATTATCTGTATTAAGAGGATGTATTTTGTGGGGTAACAGGGTGGTTATTCCTGCAAAACTTCAAAAGAGGTTTTGGAAATGTTACTGAGGGTCATCCTGGTATTGTAAGGATGAAGGGATTGGCCAGGAGTTATGTATGGTGGCCAGGTATTGACAAAATGGTTGAAAACTGGGTTGCATCTTGTCCCAACTGTCAGGTAGTCAGGACTGCCCCACCTCCCACACAGGAATGGGAATGTCCTAGGGCCCATGGTCTAGGATTCACATTGATTTCGCTGGCCTACCAGAGGGCACACCTTTCTTATTATAGTAGATGCATATTCCAAATGGCTAGAGGTCATTCCTATGGCATCCACCACAACTGATGCTGTCATCAAACAGCTTAAAAAGCTTTTTGTAACCCACAGGTTACCTGATGTTCTTGTCTCTGACAATGGCCCTCAATTTACATCCAACCTTTTTGAATCCTATCTAGCACAACAGGGTATCAGACATGCCCTGACTGCCCCTGGGCACCCTTCGGCTAACGGCTGGGCTGAACGAATGGTACGTTTTACCAAGGAAAAGCTTCAGCAATTGGGTCCTGGGGACATCACTGAGAAAGTTGAAAACTTCTTAGTGTTCAGCACATCACTCCTAACCCATCAACTAACTTATCCCCAGCAGAGTTGTTGATGGGTAAGACACTTAGGTCTTCCCTTGACCGCCTTCATCCCACTTACGCACCCAACGCACCACTAGATTCCACTAGCAAAGTTCGCACGTTCAGTGTGGGTGATTCTGTTTATGCCAAGAACCTTATGGGTGAACCTTCATGGATTCCTGCTGAAATAACTCAAATCACAGGCCCTCGTTCTTACAGTATACAAACAGAGGATGGAGTCCTCTGGAGCAGGCACATCGATCAGCTTAGATCCAGATTACCTCAGGAACATCGCAATTGTTCCTCTCTAGTTCCCATACCTAATGCCTTTTCTAGGGGAGGGGAGGAGCATGAGGATAATCAGCAAGCAAGAATCAACCCCATGTGTAATGAGCCATTACGACAGGAACCATCCCAAAACCTGTCACAATGCCAAAATCCATCCTTAGAAGTGGAAGATTGCACATCACTACCTGACTTGGGTGCTGACATTGGGTTGGAGATGGGTTGGGAGGAGAGACCAGATTGTAACAATCAAACAGGGTCTTCTTTCACTGGAAGCCCGAGTAGGGAAATGTCAACAGACACATTTCCTCTCTTACGGGGTGAGAACGTTAAAACTTCTGAACCACGAAGGTCTCAACGTACACGTAAGAGCCCCACCTATTTAAAAGAATACATTAGATAGGTTGGGGTTTGAGTATGGACTGAACCTAGTGGGGAGGGGTGTTATGTATGTAGGTTTGAATGTCATTGGTTTAGTTTGAACTATTCTTGTAAAATGTCAGAAATGATTGGTTTAAAAAGTGCAGGAAAATCCTGCACTCTGATTGGCTGGCAACTGCGGCTGCTGGCTATAAATAGCAGCCGCAGCCCAGCCAAATCAGGTCCATTATGAGCTGTAGTCACTAATAAACTCTTCACTGAAGCACTCCGCATCTGACTCTTCATGCAAACTTAACATTTATTGTCTTACACACAACAATATTTTCTTTTTAATCATGAATAAAAATTCTTCCTGCTAACTACAAAACCCAAAGCAAACTATAAACACAAGCAATAATAAAAACATTCAGATCCAAGGAAGAAAATGTACTTTGAATCTGCCTCTTGTCCTGATTTTACATGGGCCAAGGTAGCTAAACTGCCTTTTATTTTATTTAATCCTAATAGCCACGCACCCCTATCATATCATCTTTTGAAAATTATTGATTTGACTATTCTAAACTTTGTTACTGTACTCCATATTTCTCAGGCACAGAATTTATTTCTTTCTATTTATTTCTGAGCCAAAGATAAAAGAGTTACCACCTTCACTTCTTTGTCATCCATAGATTTTCAAAACACACGGGTCAAGCTTTGGGGCTGGGATGTTAGTATCAGGCTCAGCTATGGGTTTTTGTGATTTAACTGAACTCAGTTCCAATTTTATTCCAGGAATTTGGGGAGGTATGAGCAATGGAATCCCTTGTTTTTATTTGGTCTGCTCAACAGTTTCTTGTATAAATGGACAGCCATACAAAGGAGATAAATGAACAGACATGTTTGCATCTTAATATTAATATGAACCCACCTTTTCCACCTTTTATTGATATTTTCAATTTCAGCTTTTAAAGCTTTCTTGACATTCAACTAAAGAAGTGCATATGTGCATATTTGAAATTGTTAATGTTTCAACCTCCAGTTAGATTCAACCTATCATCTTTTCCAGTTCTGCCCTTTTTGTGACATATTTGCTGCATAAGTTAAATAGATATGAAGACAATAAGCACCCTTATCTTACACTCTTGTCTGTCCTTAACCACTTTGTTCCCACGCTAGTTTCTTGTTCATTGTAAATATTCTTTAGAAGGATAATCAGCTTTTCTGCTACAGCTGTTAGCAGTATTACATCTTACATTATGGCAGGGCATACATAGTCAAAGACCTTGCTGTATTCAATGAAACAAATGCAAAACTCCTTGTATGTTTTTCTTTTCTCCAGCATGCATTTGGTCCTAGCTCCCTCTAACTTTTCTCAACTATCTGGTTGATTTGTCATTTCTTTTTCCATAGGAAACTCTACTTTCACTACTTTCATTTACAGAACCTTAAGCAAAATGTTGCTTGAATGAGTAAGGTGTGGTATATTGTCAAAGCCTCAGGGAATGATTAACCTTTAATCTATTATATTATATTATATTATATTATATTATATTATATTATATTATTTATTTTGTCAAGTGATTATAAGATAACAGGTATAAGTATAAACATAGTTATGAATACATGAAATGGATACATATAAGAAAAATAAAAAGAAACAATAGGACAGGGACAGTAGGCACGTTGGTGCGCGTATGCACCATATTATCAATTATTATAATGAATATTATCATTTTTTTGCTATTTCAACATTGCTGTCATGCACAAATAGATTTTTAGCTTCTACTATTATTATTGTTTTTAATGCTTTTATTTGTAATGCTGGTCTGTGACAGTAATAAAAAAATTGAATGATTATGGGAATGTGGTATAAGTGACAAGATTAAAACAATCCCTACTATGTTGTGCCCAAATACAAGCTGTTGTATACTTTGCATTAAATCACCATCTATTTATAGATGTATTGAATAAACCTTGCATTATTATGTTTATATACAAATAGATGCATAAACCTTAGAAAGTCAGCAGCTGCCCCCCCAAGAATGAAATATTTTGGGGAATATTAAAAAGGCAGGGTAGAATATTTCCCCTAAAGGAGAAATAGGGGGGAAATATTAAGGGCGACAGAAACCAGCACCAGTCTCCCTGCCCCAAGCAGAAACTGAGGAGGCTAATTTTTAGAAATGCACGTTTTGTAATCCATTCAGAAAAATGGGTCAGACTGAAACTCCAGATAAGCAATTAGACAAGACAAGATTAGCTTCTCCTAGGATTTGCATTTTGCCTTTTGCCTATAGAACCAGCCATGACCCCTATATGGCCCTATAGATATCAAAAAGGTAGATGAAGAGATAGTCAGGAAGATACTAGATTGTGCAGAAATGGATAGATTGGTTTTGAAAATTAAACAGAAAGAAGATGTAGAATATTATAAAAAATGGAATCTATTTTACCAATGGTTGGAGAAAAGGGTGAAGATTAAGAATGTAAATTTGTATTATTAAGCAAATTAAATACCCAGACAACATGATGTTTATTAAGCACTAAGAAATGTATTTAGTAGAAAATCAGTTTTTAAAAAAAGAAATCAAAAAGGTATAAAAACCCACCCTATTCTCAACTCCATTTTGTCAGCTGTCCCAGAACTGTATGCTGTGTGTGTTGGTTCCGTTCGCCAATAAACAGAATCTTTCTTTCCAGTCAGCCTCCATTTTATTCCTGCTTGGAACTGGAACTGGATCTGGATATTTCTTCCAACAATACATAAACGCAATATATAGACACTAATTCTGTAAAGAATTACAAGTACCATGAGATCAAGAAGCACATTTGCAACTAATCTCTCTCTATTTGTTCCACCCCTTTTGGCAATGTATTATATATCTTTTTAGTCTGTTCTTGAGCTTCTTAGTGATGACATTTACCAGTTATTTATATCATGATTAAGGTGTTTTTGAAATTATCTTATCATCTTTCTTATTGGAAGAATATTTGCAAGGGTTTCTTTTTTTGGCAACTTAACCTCTTGTTTCTTGGATTTTCCCTCCAAAGCCCTAATTTCTTGTTCAACATTCTCTATCACAAGGTTTCTTAATTGTCAGATGTTAGGTTCCTAATTGAAAAAAAGAGACGGAGGAGATTTGTACTTTCCAATTAGAAAATATGGTTAATGTAACCTTACAGTAAGATAGAATTAGTTCATCTGGTCATGTTTGGTTTATCTAGGAGGGCTTATAAGCACCTACTCCCCAAGAGCCTTGGTGGCTCAGGCTGTTAATTGCCTGCACTTAAGTTCCAGCTGCCTACAACTGCTGTAGGCTCGAATCCCACCAGGCTCAAGGTTGACTCAGCCTTCCATCCTCTCGGGGTAGGTAAATTGAGGACCCAAGATTGTTGGGGGCAATTAGCTGACCTTGTAAAAATGCCGCTTAGTAATAAGCAGGCATATACAATGGAATGAAGGCTATTGCTGAGCACACTGGGTTGCATCCCAAAAATTGTAAGCCACCCTGAGTCTCTGGAGAAGGGCGGCATATAAATGTAATTTTAAAAAAAAAGGGAAAAATTGATCCATGAGGAGACACTCAAAGAACCCATTCCTAACCTTCCATTAATACAAGATGCCACTGACAGACTTCTCTGTCCTGGTAGAGGCTGAAAGAAAAACTTATTTGGCAGTGATAGAAGAAAACACCAGTAAATACTCCTCCTGCAGTGATGAAGTTGTAGGTTAAGGAGTGTTGTGCATTCATGTCCTCTAAAACCACTTACTGAAGAATCATCAATCTGTGGCTAGCAGGTCATGTGGAAGAGCCCAGAGGTACTAAAAATAGACAAAAAGAATAGGTTCTTATGGGATGAGACTCAATACTCTGCTACACCAAGATACAGATTCTTTTGGATTTACTACCCAAAAGTGAAAAATGTAGGGTTTTTAAAAACAGAACAAATAAATAAACCATGACTTTAAGTTTGTTTGTTTTTTAATTAAAATTGAATGTTTTGAGATTTAGGCACCTTATTTTCAGGCAAGAGCTTTGTTTTGTTTTGTTTTTAAACTGATAGTTTGATTTTAGGTAAAAAGGAAACAATTTGATCTAGCTGGGATATGACTTATTTTTAGGTGGAAGAGAATTTTAATATATCTGATATTACTACAAAAATAGCAATGCTGACTCATGTGTGCCTATTTACCTTCGGGTATTTTTGCCTCTGAGTTTGGAAATAGATGTCATAAAACAATCCCACACCTCCCGGACTCCTACCTCACCATAACACTAACTCAGTAAATCTTCTCTGAATCTTATTCCCATTTGCAAGATTCGGATTACAGGTAATCCTCAATTTTTGACCACAATTGAGGCCAGAATTTCCATTACTAAGCAAGAAGTTTGTTAAGTTAGTCATGCCTGACTTTATGACCTGACTTTATTATTTTTTTGCCATGATTGTTAAGCAAATCACTTCAGTTGTTAAGTGAATCATGTGGCCATTAAGTAAACCTGTATTCCACTGTTATCTTTGCTTGTTGGAAACTGGCTGGGAAGGTTGCAAATGGCAATCACATGACCCCCAAGTCATTGCAACCATTGCAAATACATGATGGTTGCTGAGTGCCCAAATTCTGATCGCATGATCATGGGGGATGCTGCAACAGACATAAATGTGACAAACAGAGGTGGTATTCAGCAGGTTCTGACCAGTTCTGGAGAACTGGTAGCGGAAATTTTGAGTAGTTTGGAGAACCAGCTCTGACTGGCCCCGCCCCCATCTATTCTCTGCCTCCCGAGTCCTAGTTGATTGGCTGGGTCTTCTTTTGTTGTCCTGCACAGGAGAACGGAGCTGGAAAACAGGTTAGTGGGATGGGGATTTTGCACTAACTGGTGACAACTAATTGTAAGTCACTTTTGTCAGTGCCGTAGCAACTTTGAACTCGCCACTAAATAAATGGTTGTAGGTTGAAGAGTACCTGCATGTAAAATAATATTATGTTATAAAGATAATGTATAAAGCATTTCAAAGAATCACTTAGAAAAGTGCAATTTCTACATTTTATTTCTGCAAGACCAATTTTCAAAAATGTCTCACAAATCGTTGGAGTTCAAATCAAGTAGCCTGGACTTGAAGCAGAATAAGGTTCTAGAGCAGTGATCTGCAGAGAAGCACAACAATGTAAATATAAGTGTGCTGCTATGAGAAATGAGGGACATGTTTTCCTCCAACACCATAGTTTGCCTAGAATCTTCCCAAGTATGGAAATTAGCTCAATGACTGAAAACAGAAATGTTCTTAATTAACAGCTAGAATGTGATGTGTTTATCCTGTGTACTAATATCTGGGAATGTAGATTATAATAATAGAATATTTCTTCTACTGGCTGAATATTTCCCCCAATTTATGTTATTGACATCACCAAGTCATTAGTTATGCCCTTAATAATCAAATATTAGTTTCTTTGGAGGCTAAAGAAAGAATTGAAAAGTTGTCTTCCTTCTTTGCACAACTGCAAGGCTAACATAAGAGTCACTAAGTCAACATAAGAGCAATACTCCATATTAGCATATGTTACAAAAGATAAGAATCACAAGTTATGCACCACACCTTTTGCAGATTTAATTATTCAGATATGTTGATCTACAATTCTCATTATCCCAATTCAGTAATTTAATAAACCAAAGCCCCAGGTTGGGTAAATGAGTAGGGAGGACACTTTTTTTTCATTGCGCTTGATTGGATTATACTGAATTAAATCATAAAAATGAGAGATGAATAGTGTACTCCTGTAGGAGGTAGTTAGATTCTAACCAGTTCCTACCTTCTCTCAACTTATCCTGGTTGAATGAAGTCAAGACAGATTCTTATAGGCCTGCTGCAGGGGTGGGATTCTACCGGTTCTGTCCACTTCTGTAGAACCGGTTGCTCTGAAAAGCAGCAAACAGAGAGCATACGTAGAACCGGTTCTATGTTTGCTGCTATTTTGGCCCACCCACCCGCCCGCTCGCCTGGGCTCTTAGCTGACCTTTATTTCCTACATTTTCAACCACAGCTGCTTTGCGCAACACAGCTGCGGTTGAAAAAGCAGGCAAAAAGTGCTTTTTCAACCGCTGTGCACCCGTGCACAGCACAGCTCAGCTGTCCAGGCACCTAGATGACGATGATATACATGCGCGCGCAAAATGTAAAATCACTGAACCGGTAGTTATACCGGTTGGATCCCACCCCCTGGCCTGCTGCAACCATAAAGCCTGCTGATGAAATCTTTTCCAGTCAACAGAATATTCCTTACACATCTTAAAACTAGATTGAAAGGACTTTTCAGCTTTTTGCTTTACTGTGTGGGTTGGCAACACTTCATACCTTATTAACTATGCACATTCCAGCAATGAAGACAGAGCTGCCATTTCACAATGCATTATTCATCCACACTCACAAAGCCTACAAGTCTAATCCTACACTGATGTTTCCCTTCCCATTTCCTGGTTTAATGTAAAGAAACACACCTTGAAGCCAGCAACCTACTTATATGTGTGCTATTCATCATTCAGAGGGGATCCAATTATAATTATACATGCTAGGTAGGGATAGAGAAGAATTAAGACTGACACTTAAATCTGGAAGAAGTGCCAAAAATATCTCCATTTAAAAAAAGCATGACAAATTAAAATATTAAAGGAATCAAATAAGAGTTAAGAATCTTTCTCTGTTGCGTATCCAATATCTGATATTTGTGCTGGATTAACCAACAGGCTTTCATGCAAAAAGTATTTCATGATTTTTTTACAAAAAAATAATAATTCTTCCTCAGTGTAATTGATTGATTTAAACCAACTCAACTTTCAGTATACAAAGACAATTTGTAATAATAATAATAATAATAATAATAATAATAATAATAATAAAAAAATACAGCAGTAAAAACTTGTAAACACTGATAAAATATTAGTGATTATTATTTTAATAAGAACCAAATAATACTAAAATGAAAATGACCTAGAAGAGCTTTTGAATTCTTCTCACCTAAAAAGGATACATCTTGAAATAATATTTACATTATCACAGTTCAATATTATACCATCAGCAGAGTTGGATGGAAAATCTTGGAAAATTCCATATTTGGGAAGACTCTTCCTTTGTAAAGACGATAATATTAAAACACGAACACATATTCTGTTGTACTATAACATTTATCAAGAGGTACATAAAGAGCTACTAATGCCTCTTCTAATCCTATTTTAAGGATGGACTAAAATTTTTTATTTTCAATTTTTACTGGCATATAAGGACCTGAAGGTAATTCTTGATATTGCATTTTATTTATGCAGGTTATAAAACTCATACTGTATATTGCTAACAGCAAAATAGTGCAAGCATGATTGCACATTTTTGTATCTTTTATGCCTTGCTTTATTTTATTTTGCATGTTCTATTTTGTAGCTGTTTGTTTGTATTTCATTTTAGTAAATTTTATTTGGTCTGGATTATTAATCTGTAATAAAGAATTTGACTATATTTGAAATAAAATGAACACATTTATGATTAAAATACAGAATCCAATAAAAAAGAGGGAAGGACTAAACAGGAGAAGTATGTTTTTCTAATGTGATGAAACCGAAGAGTCAATAATAATTAAAAAAATTTAAAGTCTTTATTGCTGATACATCAAGGATAAACAGATCTTTACCCCTAAGGAAGCTTTTGGTTGTATCTTTTAAATGGTAATGGATCCATATGTCTATTCTGAGTCAACACTCTACTATCTTAGAAGAAAAATTTTGACATCCAACTTTCTGGCAGCTTCCACAGAGTCCAGTGAGAGTAACACTAATCTGTTTCTCTTTCCAACACACATTATTCAATATGTCTTCAAACTGGGTGTGATACATGCAGGTAAATGTTGCTTTCCCCAAGATTAGTTGTTGGTCTAATACTCAATACAAAACATAAAAGCGTATGATCAAACTCAGAACTGAGATTGGTATAAACTCTATGGCTCAATGTACCGTGTTTCCCCGAAAATAAGACCTACCCCGAAAGTAAGACCTAGCACTATTTTCTAAACCTGCCCTAATATAAGACCTACCCCGAAAATAAGACCTAGTGTAAATCTCCAGTTCCAAGAAGACTTTTCAGGGAGCAACCATGCACCCGCGAAACACCCCCCCACACACACTCACACCCACTATTTGGCACCATAAATATATAAGACCTACCCCGAAAATAAGACCTAGTGTGTTTTTGGGAGCCAAAAAATATATAAGACAGTGTCTTATTTTCAGGGAAACATGGTATGTATAACTGGTTCTTCACAAATTGTAGCTGCTTTTTATTGGCTCAAAAGAGTTTTTGTTATGACCAAATACCTTTGACAAATAATCTTCATTTGTCTTTCAAATGTCTTGTTGGATATGGAACTTGTAAAATCATTGTCCCCTCTCTGCAAATTCCATCAGTCTGTGTCAACCTGAATTTCCAAGTCATTTGTCGTTTGGAAGGCTTGTATATCTATACAGTATTCTGACAGTTTAGTAACACTAGGCCTTTTTATTAATATGGCATTTGAAATGCAAATGTTAGAATCACATTTACAATAGAGATAAGATATTCTGTTTTTAACATCTTTAGAATGATAATATTTGTTGGAAAAAGAAAGTATATCCTTTTATGGTTGGATTTTGTAGGAGAAATCTTGAACTCTACTCTATGCACACTCTACTATTGACATGATCCTAATCATGTTCTATGTGATAAAGATGTACTTTTGTTTAACATAGCATTTTCTTTGGCATCATCCAGGTTCTCCCATCTGCCCATGAATGTTACACATAGGTCAAAAATCCTTATGTTCTAGTAAAAAAAAAACTACACCCAGATGATCAAGCCTTTTATTCTGAGTGAAAAATTTGGAATAGAGACAGATAATTCTGCATGTCATGCATGGAATACAGGTATTCCTTAACTTACAACAGTTCATTTAGTGACCTTGAAGTTAGAACAACACTAACAATAGTGACTTATGACCATTTTTCTCATTTATGACTGTTGCAGCATTCCCATGGTCATACAATTTACATTTGGATACTTTACAACTGACTCGTATTTAAGACAGTTGCACTGTTCAGATGTTATGTAATCCCCTTTTGCAACCTTCTGACAAGCAAAGTCAATGGGGAAGCCAGATTCCCTTAATAATCAAGTTATTAATTTAACAACTGATTCACTTAACAAATGTAGCAAGAAATGTCATAAAATGGGGCAAAACTGACTTAACAATTTTTTCACTTAACAACATAAATGTTGGGCTCAATTGTAGTGTAAGTTGAGGACTACCTGTATGCACTTTTTATATTCCTGGCCAGTTTGTTAAAAATTAAAAAACTAAACTTTAAGATATTAGGCAAGCTTAAACATAAAACACATTTTGTACTCTAGATTTTAATAGCTAATAAGTATTTAGTGTCTGAACATGGTATAAGTAATCCAAACTGCTTTTCCCAGAAATCTATGGCAATATTTCCATGCATATTTTTTAGCCTAGAATATGTTACATTAATTATTGTCCATTTTTTTGTGATTGACTCACAAACTTTTAAAGTTTTCGGTTATATACTTCCTTTTATTTTTGAGTATTAAAAGCAGATTCTGAAATGACCTTGTCTTTGCCATGTCAAGATTAAACATAATTACAAACAATAAACAATAATTATAGGTGGTATTTTTGGCATAATCTATGTGCAGCATAGAACACAGAGTCTTATCTTCCTCTTCCTTATCCACGTGGGGCAGGAGGGAGGTAATTAATTTTCCCAAGGGCCACATGAGAAAGCCAAGGGGACAGTTGTGGCAGGCCCCTGATGCCACTGACTCTCCCTCCCATTGTGGGCTGGGTGTGCAGGCTGTAAAATGCTCAGGTCTGCTCATCTACACCAGTGGTTTAAGGATTACAAAATCTATGTAAACCCCAGTGAAAGAAAACTAAGGACTGTTTCCAACATGGAATAGAAACCTGCAGTTTAAATAGTCAGCAAAAATGTAGCTGATTAATCTTTGTTGTGCCAGAGATACATGTAGCTAAATGATTTTGCCCATCCACATTGGGGCAGGGAAAATAAGTCAGTATTGCCCAAAACTCCAAGTAAACTCCAAGCTGTTACTCCAGGTGAAAGGTCTAGTGGAGAAAATAAGGACGAAGAATAAATGCATTTTTTTCTGATCTTTAATCTCTTTAATCAGTTCACCTACTGATGATTGTGCTACTCATACCAGCTAATACTGCAGCCCTGGTTCATTAAATTTCAAGTAACTACCCTTATGTTCTCCAGGGAAAGCTTATTATATTCTTGTTCTTCGTTCAGCAGAAAAATAGCCTTGCAGATGTATCCACAGTGTTTGTGCTTTTATATTGAATATATTGAATATTTTAGCAAATATTCAAGACTCAGCCTTCCATCCTCTCGGGGTAGGTAAATTGAGGACCCAAGATTGTTGGGGGCAATAAGCTGACTTTGTAAAAATGCCGCTTAGTAATAAGCAGGCATATACAATGGAATGAAGGCTATTGCTGAGCACATTGGGTTGTGCTCCAAACATTGTAAGCCTGCCCTGAGTCTCCGGAGAAGGGCGGCATATAAATATGAATAAAAAAAAAACTGGCCAGGATTTAGAAACTAAGAATTTGATCCTTGGTTTTGGCATGATTTTTAGACTTATTTTAACTATCAGATTCCTTGTATGTCCAAACACACTTGGCCAATAAAGTATCCCTATTCTACTCTACTCTGTTCTGTTCTGTTCTGTTCTTCTACTGTCAACTTCCTGAGAAAGTGGATATTAATCATACTTTTAACAGCTGGATAATAAATAAATGAATATTATCCACAAATTCAAAGTCCAGAATGGTTATGATATTTTGCCTAATTTCGCTCTAGTAGTCAGAAATGGTCACTAGATATAACTCTGTCTGAGAATTCTGCCTGGGGAATTCTGGAAGTTGAAGTCCACACATCTTAAAGTTGCCAGGATTGTGATACATTGCTATAGTATAAATGACTGTACTATTGGACAACATTCATGGACTTACATGCATTCCAAAGTGAATGGCTTTGCCACTGTTGTGGAAAAATATTGATTGTTCTGATGCAACAGAACTGTTTCAGCTGACACAGTAAATCTATAACACTATTTTTTCCACAGATAACAACATACAGTAAGAGAATCATAGACACATGGGCATGTAGAAAATTGTCAACATACTGACTTCCGGATGTTCAGGGATTACAGTTCCCAAGATTCTCAACTAACCTAGAAAAATTTGAAGACATTTGAAAGATAGTACAATACTCTAAGATATTCACATACATCTGAAAATGTTTATATGTAGACAATTACATGCATTTTGTGATTTCATAAATAACACTCTGTTAATGTAGCAACCAGTATTGTGGAATAAAACAGAAGCTACTATGCTACCAGATTATTTTTTTAAAAACCTCTAACCCTTTATAAGTACTGAAGGTAATAAAATAGACATCCAATTAAATGTGATCACAACCAGGGGTGGGCTTTAAAAAATTTAGCAATCGGTTCTCTGCTCAGTTGCTGGGTAGGCGTGGCCATGGTGGGCGCGACTAGTCTGCCTCCTGCACCACCCTGACCTGTGAGAGAAAATAGGTCGTGGGAGTCCCATTTTTTGTCCTCCTCTAGCCTCCACACAGGTCCTGCACTTACCTGTGATCCAAAATGGGCCGTGCAGGGATTCCTGGGAGGGCAGGCTGGGGCCAGCCAGGAGTGGGATTTGCCAGTTTGCCAAACTAGCCATAAAATTAACAACTGGTTCACCTGAACTGGCAGCCCACCCCTGATTACAGCCATGTTCATAGGCACCATCGCCAAAACACCAAAAAGACATAATGAAAACAGAAATGAAAGATAGCACATCCTTGTTTAAAATTTGCCACTTTAGTTTTTAAGAATTGATGGATATTTTAAAACAATGGCTATGCTTAAAATCAGGCTTCCCCAAGGTGGTCAACATCAACTCCCAAAGGTCTTTTCGACTCTTTAAGTGGTTATTGTTGTTGTTGTAGTTGTTGATATTTCATAGTACTATTAGTTAGTATTTATTACATCATTTTCCCATAATAAATGTTTGGGACTTGGTGAAGAATCTGAAATTTCTTGAAAGGATTAGCTGAAGTGTTTAGGACATCCTGCTTTAAATAAAAATGCATAGACACATAGTTGGGGAAGTAATATCTGAATTATCTTTGACTCTGCCTCATCTGTGGGCCAGGTACACACTGTTGATCAGTTGCTCCCGAGTATTGTCTTATGGTTCTTTTCCATTATAAAGTAGGATACATAAAATATCACAAGCTAGAGGGAAGTTTGGGCCATATTCTTTGCTACCTCCTTGCGTCTTTAGATAGCAAAGAAGAATTTCAGAAGAAGAAAATCAGAAAAAGCAATATATAACCAATTTTCTGATCCTTATTACTTTTTTAAAATGACCATGCATTAGACTGAGCAGTTTGATTTCCTTTAACACAACCTTTCCTCTATAACTTCTGGGTTAAGAATAACCTGTTGCAACTGATGAATTTTATGCAAAAGTAAGTTGATTGAAATGTAGAGCATTATGAAGAAAAATTCTAGGTAGAATTCAATAAACATGTTTCTTCTGAAGTTTACCTTAATACTAACTTCCCTTCTAAGGCATGTTATTTGTAATTAGGAGTACATATAAGTTTAGGCAGCTAAGTCAACTTGCATTTAGTACATATTTATTTATTTATTATTTATTTATTAATTGGACTTGTATGCCACCCCCTCTCCGCAAGGACTCGGGGCGGCTCTCAACTAAAACACAATAATACAAACAATAAATATTTAAAAAATATTTGCCAGCTGGATGAGAAGAGCTCATCCATGTTCTGAAAATATCAGTAAATCAGGGGTGGGATGCTATCGGTTCGGCCCGGTTCTATAGAACCTGTACCTGCGGAGAGCAGCTGACACCGAACCGGTTCGGTGTTTGGCCCACCCACCTGCCCAGGCTCTAGGCTGTCCTTTATTCCCTGCTTTTCCCTCCTCAGCTGCTTTGCATGGCACAGCTGAGGCTGAAAAAGCAGGAAACAAGAGGATTTTCAAACGTTGCACACCCGAGCAGATCAGCTGTCCAGGCGGCACAGCTGATGATTTCTTGCAAACACTGCACACATGCTGCTATGATTGCCCGCAGTTTGGAGAACTGGCAAATCGCTTCATTGGCTGGCCCCTCCCCTCCCTGCCCACTCACTCCTTACCTGGCATGCGAGCCATCCAACTTGCCTAGTTTGGTAAGTTGCTATTTTTCCTCCCCCCCCAACCATCACCTGTTCTGCTCTGCCAGGAGATTTAGATTAGCTAGAAAGCAGGAAATCCTTGGATTTCTTGCTTTCTAGCTAATCTAAAAGTAGAGCAGAATCTTCCATAGGACTGAAGGTTTTCAGTGCAGATTCAGGTAGCCAATTGCAGATGGATAGATCTCTAAGTGAATCTGTGATTCTGTGAGCAACTCAATCTGCCTGCCTGCTTTGCCTTCTTTTGGGTAAAAGTTGCTTTTTTATTAAAAAAATCAATATTTACATAAATATTTATAATATTTACATACAAGCTATGCCCACCCAGTCACATGACCACCAAGCCATGCCCAGTCAGCAAGCCACACCCACCCAGTCACATGGCCACCAAGCCACACCCATAAATCAGGCCACACCCACAGAACTGGTTGTTAAGAAATTTGAATCCCACCCATGCAGTAAATTCTCTCATTAGCAAACAAAACAAACAAAATGTAATTTTATTTTTACTGAATAAGCAAATCTGTGTACATAATGCAGGATTAATTATAAAACTAGAAGTGAACTTCAGTGAATGGTGGACTTCTTGTCATACTGAATAGTGAATCTATCATAAACATTAATCCATTGTATGTACTGAAATTGAACTGATCATGAATCCAAGTTCATTTTTAGATTTTTTATTGCATAACTTTTATATTTTATGTCATATAGTACACCTTGTTTTAATTGTGGTGCTTCTGATACAAATAAACAACTGTATCATTATCACACGGCAGACTAATAATTTGCAGGTGAAATGTATGCCCATATTGCTAACTTTAGAGTTCAAAATCCTTTTAAAAAATTAGCTGTAGATAATTATTGCAATGTCCAGGCAATTATCACAGAGTACAAAGTCCATTTGACTGAAAAGGTAACAATGAAAATATTATGCTGATCTTCAGTCAACTTTGAAATCCTGCATTAGGAATAACAGATGGCATTTAATCAATGCAGCATGTAATGTATGTGAGAAACAAATAGCTGGTTTGTTTTCCTTGACTTTGCAGTAAGGATAAGTGGCAGACAATTTGTTATTCCACTTCCTTTCACAACAATATATTTAATGATCTGTCATTTTAGCAATAATAAACCCCACTTTCAGAAATGTAACAATAATTCATTGCTGGGTGAAATCTGGGTACTTATTCCCAAATCCATAAGCCTAAAATGGAAGGTTTTAATAGTCAAGGTTTCTCCCCTCACCCCGCCCTGGTTTAATTTTTAATTATTCCTTTATTATGTATAATTTATATAATAAGTATATGTATAATTATTTTTCTATTATGCTGAAATCTTGATCTATTCTTATTGTTTGCAATCTTGCCCAGAGAAGTCAGTCATTGGGTTTTAAAAATGGGTGAAAGTTACAGCTTCTGTAGTGGTAGCTTCTGTTGTGGAATTTTTCTTGATTTTACAGGAACAATGCATAGAAACTATAATGAATGTTAAGAACATTCAAGATGTTTTTTTAAAGAAGGCCTAAAGATAAGTTTATATCTAACATTTCCTGCAATTGTGAGTTCAGCTGAAATTCAGAGGCTTGCTGGAAGTTTGGTGTCCTTTCCTCCCTCCCTTTACACACACCTCTATCATTTTCATTGCGATGATTAATGGAAAAGTTGAAGGAACCTGCCCATTGCTAAGCCCCAAGGGAAGAGCTACCAAGCCCTCTCTTATTCCAGCACACTGCTAGGAGAACAAAGGAGATCCTGCCAGATGGAAAATACAAGCTTCCAGCTCTGATTGCTGGTTGAGCTAAAGGTCACTCAAAGCAGCATCAGTATAAACATGGCCTAAGTGATTTGTTCAAGGTCAGCCAGGGAGTGCATGTCAGATTCATGAATCAGACTCAAATACCCTAAGGCTCTTGTTTTAGTACATCAACTCAGCTTAGTATCTTAAGAGCAGGCTTTCTCCTTCCCCTGTTCAAGCTGTCACTTACAAATTTACTGAGCAGTTTCAGACTCCCTGTCACATCAACCAAATTTGGAAACAGAAAAGGGAGCAGGAAGGCTTATTTCTCAGAGAACTCACCTCTCAATGTTCAATATCTCTAGAGCTTTGCTGATAATTGTATTCTAAATGCCAGTTTTTGAGTTCCATCATTCCCAGGTATGTTTGCCTGTCATCTTTGTTTTGCACTGTTTTCTATCTCTTTGCCCTTGGCTATTTCTTATGCACAATTTCTTGTTGCACGTGCAAATTATCCATCACTGTTCCAGATCAGATGGACACTTTTGCAAGGGGGCTGCTTTTTCTGTGAGCGAAATGGATATCACGAAATGAAGCACGTTTGTCATTTCACAACCAACAATGCGTTGCTGTAGCAACCATCATGTCTATGCTTGAGGATTCTCTGTGGAACCGTATCAGCTCAAATGATGTCGAACCAACCTAGATATTAAAGATTTTAAAAGTTTTTATAAAAGCTTTTGTCCTTCACTTGTCTTCAGCTACAAAGTATTGGAGTTTTTAAAAAACATCTGCCAGGGATTTACAGTCCTAGAACATCCATTATTCCATATTAATAGCAATTTCCTCTACGTCTTTCAACTTCTGGTAAAGATGAGTTGCTGGCTTAGGAACATCGATAATAATCCTTCAAATCTTTAACAACTAAGGAATTTCAAAAGCTGCAATAGTATCAAGACTAAAAAGCCTAGATAGCAGGTATTTAAGGTGAAGAAACTACAAGGACTGTTCTTCAACTTTCAAAAATTATTACTGCTTCAATGGGTTCAAGACAACAATCTAAATCAGCTGTACATCTTTATCCTTGGCTAATCAGCTGGTGACATCAAGGTTTTGTCCCAATGTCTGGAAGGCTGTAGGACTCAATGGGGGAAGAAGAGACTTCCACTTAACCTGAGCAAGATTACACGTTGCTAGGTTTCCCTGGATCTGGAGACTCACTTCTGGATGGGTTTGCACCAGAGGTGGCATTCAGCAGGTTCTGACCAGTTCTGGAGAACCGATAGTGGAAATTTTGAGTAGTTCAGAGAACTGGTAGCAGAAATTTTGAGTAGTTCAGAGAACCGGTAGCAGAAATTTTGAGTAGTTCGGAATATCACTTCTGACTGGCCCTGCCCCCATCTATAATCTGCCTCCTGATTGGTTGGGTCTTCTTTTGTTGCCCTGCATAGAAGAATGGAGCTGGAAAGCAGGTTAGTGGGATGGGGAGAGAATGGGGATTTTACAGTATCCTTCCCCTGCCATGCCCACCAAGCCATGCCCACAGAACCGGTAGTAAAAAAATTTGAATCCCACCACTGGGTTGCACTCCCTTATTAAGCACAAGTGGTACACAATGTACACACTATTGGAGAGAGCAGGTGGCAGTTATGGCCTTTGCACAATTCTTTCTTTTGCACCAAAGGTATCCATTCCTGAACTGGAAGATGTTACTTATAATTACTCCCTACCTTGATTGAGATGTAGGATCTGGCCTTTTTGCTAGGCATTGGTCCAGAGTGATAGATAAGCACATCTATAGAGATTTAAATCTGAATTAGTTATAGGCTTTTGTGTTTTTTTTCCTTGTTTGCTTTGTTTCTGGTTTTTAATCCTATATTAGTCACAATTTGTAGCTGGGATAGAGAGGTATCATAGAAAGCTCATTTTGTCTAAAAATATTTCAGCAATTTAAAAATATTTTATGGTACATCTGAACTAACTGAAATTTGAAACTGAACTTCACATTAAATCACTCTTTTGATCTCAGTCAAAGGCTTTACATTATTGATAAATATCTTTCTTCAGCAAAGCCCTTTTGATTGAATTAAAATGCTACAGGTGTAGTTATGTGCTGTAGCACTAGCAATGGCATTTAGACTTATATCTGTAGCACTAGCAATAGCACTTAGACTTCTATACTGCTTCAGAGTGCTTTACAGTCCCCTCTAAGCAGTTTGCAGAGTCAAGCATATTGCCACCAACAATCTGGATTCTCATTTTACCGACCTTGAAAGGATGGAAGGCTGAGTCAACCTTGAGCCGATGAGACTCAAACTGCTAAACTGCTGGCAGTAGGCAGTCAGCAGAATTAACCTGCAATACTGCATTCTAACCACTGTGCCACCACGGCTCTTATGTCTGTACCTTTAAGTCAGACTCTAACACTAGATTAAAAAGAAGGATGTTGTTCCCATGGAGAAGAACAATTAAGCAGGGAATGGCAGCTTGGGGATAACAGGAAATCTTGGTCACCTTTCTTCCAACTCTAATTATTTTAGGGTTGGAAGAACTCTATTTTAAGCTGAGACTTCCCAGAGTAACATTTTATGTCTGCTAAAACCAGATATTTTTAGTGTGCCTTCATTATTTCTGCCAGCTTCCTTTTATGACCTCAATCTACTCACAGAAATGCCAGTGATATCACTTGGTTGACTGTAAATCTTTGTTCTTGTCAGTTGTGGGAAAAACATAATATGTGGCAAAGAGTAAGGGTAAGAAAGAAATTAGTGCTTAACACCAATTTCATGGGAATTCACATATCTATTTGTACTTGAAGAAGAGATTTATATCTCTGTGTATTCATGCACATTAGGTATATATTAGATACCGTATATATAATAGGAAGGGAAAGTTAGTATGCAATTTATTCTACCAAAGTAAAATTAGAAGCAATTAGAATGTGGTTTCTGCATAGAAATTAATAGGGTGAAGCAAACTAGAGGTGGGATTCTACCAGTTCGGCCCAGTTCTGCCAAACTGGTAGCTCTGAAGATCAGCTGAGACCGAACCGGTTCGCTCTAATGATCTTCTGTTCTTCTGTTTGGCCCGCCGACCCGCCCAGACTCTGGGCTGCCCTTTATTTCCAGCTTTTCCAACCTCAGCTATTTGTGCAGCACAGCTGAATGCTGCACATCAGCTGGGTTACACACAGGGCTTGCAGGAGAAGGTGATTTTCAAACAGTGTGCATGCATGCGCTCACTGAACCAGGTATTACATTGGTTGAATCCCACCCCTGAAGCAAACAGCAGAGATCTAGAGATCTGCATTCTGGAGATGCATATATAAGTTTGCACCATCCAAATCAATGTAAAACAAGGGCATTTATTTAAGAATAAACTACACCATATTCTTTTTCTACTTCTTTTACTTGTGTAAAAAATGGTCCACATGGTTTGTATTGGCCATTCACAAAATTGCTGATGATCTTGAATTGATCAACAAAAATACCATAACTACTAAAAATATCCCTACTGAGGTCTCAGGATGGGAGTTGGACTTCACCTATTTCACCTTGAAATGCAGCTTTCAGATTCTATTGTTCAACCAACATAAATCAGCAACAGAGCATTCCTGCATATTAAATTCTGTTCTCTTTGATTTATGAATATTCCTATTTCTGGTGGGAAAAGTGTGAATGATCATTATTTTTCACTGAAGCCACAGTGGTGGTGTTTATTCTATGTGAGGCAGAATGCATATTAGTAATAATAATACAGAGTTTGAACTAATAGGGTTTTGTCCTGTTATAGCCAGTTACCTATTATTCTGCTTTTCTACTTTTGTGGGTGGCCACTGTAACCTGACAAATGATTTAAATTTTATTATAGGAAGTTTCTGTTCAACAAGTATAAACAGATACTAGGGGGTAGAAACTGGAAACAGTGTATAGTGGACATATATGGTATACAATGCAAGGTGATGATTATCTGTTTGCTACATATTTATATGGTAAATTCATGAAGTGAATCTGAGTGGTGCGGTAGCCTAGAGCTAAAGCACTCTCCTCACAATCAGGTAGAGGCAGATATTTCTCTCTCTGGGCAGGATGAGAATATATCTGCTGAATATAACTCCACATTGGCAACAGGAAGGGCATCCAGGCAATAAACACTCATCTCCATTTGGTTGCCCAAACTCCACCCTGCAAGGCATTATGGGGTAATTAAAAGAAGATGATGATGATTCATGAAGTGAATCCATTGCATGAAATGATCTACTGTCAGGGTGATAATGAACTCAGCTCCACAAATCATTACAATACAACAACATGCTATCTGTAGCTCAGGGTTGAATGCATACAGGGAGCCCTTGACATAAGCATTCATATAGTGAGCATTACAATGGCATTGAAAAAAGTGGCTTATGACCAGTCCTTGCACTTAGGGCTATTGCAGCATTTCCATGGTGCCATGATCCAAATTTGGGCGCTTGGTAATTGACATGGTTTTGTGATAGTTGCAGATAGGCAGGGCCTCCTTGAGGTGCCGTCAGCCAGACAATGTTGGCTGGCAAACCCTAGGGGTAGGCCCTTCTCTGTGGGAGCACCCACCCTATGGAATCAGCTGCCCCTGGAGCTTCGGGTGGCCGCTGACCTCCAATCCTTCCATCGTGGCCTGAAAACATGACTTTTCCAACTTGCCGACCTGGACTAATGGAGGGGATGGGGTTTTAGTGACAGTTTTTATTAATTTTAATTGGTTATTGGGATTTTGAATTTAATTGCTTTTTAATATTTGTATTATATTTTTATCATTGTGAGCTGCCCTGAGTCCTTCGGGAGATAGGGCGGCATAGAAATCCCATCTAATAAAAGAAATAAATAAATAAATCCCTGGGTCATTTGAAATTTTCAGACAAGTCAATGGAAGGAAGCCGTATTAGTTTAACAAATGATTAATTTAACAAACCATAATTTGCTTACCGAAAACAGGTTGTAAAATTGGTCGCAATTCACTTAACAACCATCTTGCTTAGCAACATAAATTTTAGTTGTAAGTTGAGGACTACCCATATTCAGAAAAAAAAGGAAGTCCAAAATTAAACTGAGGAGATACCGAGGCTGCCTTTCCTTGATCATTGAAGAGAAAATTGTCATTTTCTTTCTTTTTTAAAAAAAGTGTTAATGTGATCATATGCACTTGGAGTGGCACAAAGATCATTGTGCTATTTTCTTGCAATGATCACTGGCCTAAAACAGGCTGCATGTCCTGTCTGGACTGTGGCATGTTATCCAGTGTATAGATTTTGCATGAGAACAATGAGATGATCTGGGATTCCCTTTTTTCTTAAGCTTGGTATGGTCAACACAATAGTATAACAGCATCTGTTAAGCACCTTTTCTTTGGTATTGGTTTGTTGGCCATTGTGTGGTTCTCTAGATTTGTATGCATAGTTTGGTGATAATCTTTCCAGATCCTACTTTTATTGCCATATTTCTTTAGATATTCCATAAATTCCTGAAACCTCTGACTTGGTAATGATCAGAGAGTTAATGTAATCTTATCTTCTAATGCTAGAGGTTTAAGTAGATAATATCTTATAAGGATTTTTGGATGTTGACATCACTATTTCCATACACTCCATCTTTCTTTATCTTCTTTGAACCAGTATCAATCCCATCAAATATCATTTTGAGGTTAGAAGTGCATACCAAGACCAAAGAAACGAGACTTAATAGATGCTGTTACTGTATATTATTGTGTTAGAACCTCTTCTGAGTTTGGAGGTATTTTTTAAGCTTTGGCTTGCTTTTCCATGTTTGCTTCCATTTTCTTTAAAGACGTCATCATAACACTATTTCTTATCTCTTCCAACAGCTCTCTAAAATTCTTTGTTCTGTTCCTTCCTGAAATCTTTGTCTTTTTTGGCATCAGCTTTTCTTCTCTTCTTGGCAATTTCTCATACTTTCTTCCGTTGTTTTTGGCAGTCTCTTTTCACTCTTGTCAACCTTGACAATGCCTTCGATTTCATTCCATAGTTCCTCAGGTCCCTGATCAATGAGGTTCAAGGCTTCAAAGCAATTCCTGATGTTCTTCTTGTAAATGGAGTTTGTAATTTCAGACAGCACACATTAATACAAATTTTAACAAACAGTCAAAATCAAACAAAAAATAACATAACATTCTAATAATAAAATAACCACAATCAACCACATATACATAGGGTAATTGTTTATATGGGGTATCTGAAAAGACCTGGCTCTGTGCCAGGTACGGTTTCAAGAGTGACAGCCAAGCACCTTGAATTGCACCTGGAAGTCTACTGGGAGTCAGTGCACATCACAAAGTGCAGGTATAACTATGAGTAACCATTACTTCCCATGTTCCTCCATTCCAACAGTTAAAGATAGTTTTTGAGGATGGCACAGGCAGAACACATTGCAGAAACTGTAGGTGATTAAGAGGTAAGTAACCATGAGCAGAGCTTTCTGATCCTGAAACAGGTGCAATTGGAACAAGAGACAGAGGTATACAAAGACTGCTACCTGCTTTTGAGCTGGAGTCAAATTAACTCCAATTGCATGTCCCTTCCAAGAATGCCTTGACCAACTAAGAGGGACATGCATTTAAAACATAAGGTAAAGGTTCCCCTTTCACATATGTGCTAGTCATTCCCGACTCTAGGGGCAGTGGTCATCTCTGTTTCAAAGCCAAAGAGCCAGCTCTGTCTGAAGACCTCTCTGTGGTCATGTGACCAGCATGACTAAATGCCAAAGGCACATGGAACGCTGTTACCTTTCCACCAAAGGTGGTCCTTTTTTCTACTTGCATTTTTTATGTGCTTTTGAACTGCTAGGTTGGCAGAAGCTGGGACAAGTAACAGGACCTCACCCCATTATGTGGCAGTAGGGATTCGAACCGCTGAACTGCCGACCTTTCAATCAACAAGCTCAGCATCTTAGCCACCGAGCTACTGCATCCCTTCTATTTAAAACATACTTACAACCTAACAGATCCTCCATCGTGCTAACAAACTCAAACTCATCACAGATAACAGAGCTGGACCAGGCTGCATCTCTCAAGCCATTTACCTCAGCAACTAGGCCACACTTATGGCTTTTGCAGCATCCTGAAACCATGTGGCCATGTTTTATACTAGTTTTGCCTAAAACCAGCATTTACTTCTGGTTTTCAGCAAAACCAGCCCATAACAAACCACGGGTTCTCTTAATGGCTGTGGTGTTTGCTTAATGATTGCCGCAAACAAGATCATAAAATTGGGTCGGTCACATGACCAATCTGCTTTATGACTGCAATGGACAGGCTCCATTACAGTTGTAGCTTGAGGACTATCTGTACTTTAATAATTAAACAAATTCTCCCTTTGAAAATGATTAAGCAACTGAAATGGAATGCATTTAATCTTAGCTTTGCAGAAACTTAATTCTGGAATAGATTTAGAATTCCAAAATCAAACTTGTGTTACAGAAGTAGATTATAAATGAACTCTGTTTGCATTTGGACTATTTAAGTAATTTACTTCTACTTCCACAATATTTTTGGAGCTAATCTATATTTTATAAAACAGATATGTTGGCATTACTATTTTCACTTAAAAATTCAGTGTGATGTGTATTAGAGCAACAGCACTGCATAGAGACAATTTATAAATTGCAATGCCTTGCATGGACACTATGAATCCTGGGAGTTGTAGTCCTAGCATATCTGATGGCTATTAGTTGGTAAAGACTGAAGGAATTTCTCTGAGATGCCAACTATCAATATTCTATTTCAAGCTTTTCTTGCCCCCTGCTGGACATAATTTGTATTGACCTTTATTCATTGCTGTTCGTGTTAATCACTGTGAACTGAGGAGCTGCAAAGTAAGATTATTAGTGCTGTTCAGACATTGAAGGAACATGATGAGCTGTTATATATATACAATATATGAGGCCATGTCACCCATTATAAGGTTTTATGCAAAAGTGCTGCGTTGGTTATGTTTAATAAGGGAAGCAGCATTCATTATATTATTTTATAAGTGAGGTTCAATGCTTGAATGCTCTTATATCTAAAATAGTTACCAATTGTACCATGGATTGCATGAAGAACCAAACCCTCGGTCCTGAACTAAATAAAGACATTGCTTTCTTTAGATAAGGATCAACAAGCAGAAACTCACATGCCTTAAGCATGTTAACCATGTGGATGATGGATTGGAAAAAACTTGTTATATTTGCCAAGACTGAGAGAAAGAGAAAAAGGAGAAGACAACAGATAATACCAGTTCGTGAGATTGAAGAGATTAGTGGAGTGTTCTTAGATCTATGAATTGCTACTGAGGAATTTTTCCATGCAATCACCAGAAGTCAAACATAACTTGATGATACCTGACTAATATACATTGAAGATCAGATACTAAACTTGCATTGTCAGCTCTATTGCTTTGGAAGGAATTCTAGGAAGCTGTTTTCAAACAAACGTGTTCCTTATCATAATGTGACCTCATGTGATCAGATTATAAGGGAGAACAAAACAAGGGGTTCCCCCTCTCTTACAAAGAACCTTGTCACCATTCAGATGGCTCTTTCTCAACTGAGATAAAGGGGAAGTTATATCTGCCCATGAGGAAACAATTACACCATGCAGGGCAGAATAGCTATAGAGGTAGTCCTCATTTAGTAACTGCCTCATTTAGTGACTGTTTGCATTTACAACAGAAATGAAAAATAACTTTACATTCCATCCTCACATTTATGACCTTGTCGGGTCTGTAAAGCAAAGGAAAGCTAAGTAGGATCAGAAGCCCAGTCACAGTTTTATTTAGCGATCACTTTGCTTAATGACCAAGTTGCCCACCCCAATTATGGTTGTTAAATGATTATTACCTGTAGTTATTTGGCAGGTGCTGGTAGACCTATCTTTTAACGATGATTCATTTACCTGCTCTATTCGAGTTCAAATATGAGAAGTTTATAGCAATAGCACTTAGACTTGTATACTACTTTACAGTGCTTTACAGCCCTCTCTAAATGGTTTACAGAGTCAGCATCTTGCCCCCAACAACCTGGGTCCTCATTTTAACAACCTCAGAAGGATGGAAGGCTGAGTCAACCTTGAGCCTGGTGAGATATGAACTGCCAAATTGCAGGCAGCCGGCAGTCAGCAGAAGTAGTCTGCAGTACTGCATTCTAACCACTGTGCCACTGCGGCTCTATTTATTTGGATATATTTTCTCTACAGGCCTGGTGTTTCTTTGATACCAGTTTCTTTTATTTATTTCATACTGCATCTGATGGGATCATTGGACAAATGGTGTAGGACAGCATCATTATTAAAATGCACCAGAAAATAAATTGAGATATGAGTTCTAGCAGTTTGACTGTGAAATCGACATCTTAAACTTTCCTTTAAAGGTTATGGATCCAAGGACTGAGACTTTAAGACATGCCCACAGAAAATAAACCTAGACTTGGGAAGAAATTTCTAAAGCAACCGATAGCCATCAGTTTTAACAAGAATATGATCCTTTTGATCTGATCATGATATCTGAACTATAGTATGTAGGACAGGGGTGTCAAACTCATGGCCCATGGGCCGAATGCATCACACGCTGGCCATGCCATGCCATTATGAGTTTGTCACCCCTGATGTAGAAGGAAAAGGAGATGACAGATTATACAGTTTATTTACCTTATTGTATTCCTGCACACTTTTTGTAAACATTAAATTAAGCAGTGTTCCTAGTTTATCATATACCTGTGTCCCCCACTTTCTTCTATGGGGGGAATAATTTTTAGGCATTTATGGAAAAACCTGAATAATTCAATTTTTCTTAATCGTAATAGTAATAGCAATAACACTTAGCCTGTAAAGCTCAGTGGTGCTTTACAGCACTCTCTGAATGATTTACAAATGTCAGCATAATCATGAGCGAAAAGGCTGGAGATAAGATATTTATTCCTGTATTGTATCCATGATTAAAACTATGAATATCTGAAGATATTTTTTTAATTTTTCAATGAATAAGTCCCAGCTCTCTCGTGTCCATAAAACAGTTGCATTTGTTTATTATTACTTGAAAAGGGGAGAAGTTGCTGGATAACATGTGGACACAAGAGGGCAGTCCTGCTTTTGACAGTTATGGTAGTTATGGTTGATGTGGAAAAGGTGAAATATTTAATACAGGAGAATATTTGTAGCTCAGGGTTAGTCACTAGCACTGATGATGTTACCTACTTTGGGTAATGAAACATCTGCAAGAAAACAAGCAAGCTCAGAGAGCACCAAAGGACACCTCAAAGTGAAGAATGCCCGATGCATATCAAAGGATGAACAACTGTCATAGAACACTGAAGTATTACTCCAGCATTGTAAAATATAAATTGCATCATTCACCATCTAGTCAATTATTTCTCAGGGTAACATTTGTTCACATACAATATGCATTTTTCCCCAATGCCTTTTAGTCACTCTGAACTCTCAGCAACTGCCTGGACAAGTCCCTACAGTTTTCTTGACAAGCTTTCAGAAATGGTTTGCCACTGCCTGCTTCCTAGGACTGACAGAGAGTTGCCTGAGGCTCCCTGTTGACTTGATGTCTAAGGCAAGTCTAAAGTTCCCAGTTTAAAGTAAGTCTAGAACTCCCAGGCTCAAACTTTCTACCCTGAAGCCTTAACCACAATACTTATTCCTTTTGCAAAGTTGTATCTTTCTCTAAAGAGGACAAAATTACTTTTAAAATAAAGTCCTCCTTCTTTGCCAAGGAACGATTATCTGTCAATAACCCTTCTCTCTAAGTCAGGGGGTCCCCAATCCCCAGGCAAAGTGTTGCAAGAGCAGTGGGTGAGCATGTGCGCGTGTGAAACTCCATTTATGCGAGCAGTGGGCCATTCTCTCTTCCTCCCCTCCTGCCCTGGTCCACAAAAGTTGGGAGCGCTGGTCTAGGTAGACCAGGGATTCTTATACATTCTACCTGTAACTTCCAATTGTGCAAGATTGTACATTGAGGAAAACGCTAAAGTCTGTCCTAGGACAAGGTTGTGCAGACTTCAGACTAGTAAATTCCACTATGCAGGTATGTATGTATTTTAAAGGGCATATCAACTATTCTATAGCTAACTCAGAGTGGCATACTGTAAAATTCTCACTTCTGTAAATTCAGATTAAAACAGAAAACAGGTAGTCCTTGACTTACAACAGTTCATTTAGTGACCATTCAAAGTTGCAACGTCACTGAATAAAGTGACTTATGACAGTTTTTTAACACTTACAAGCATTGCAACCTCCGCATGGTCATGTGATCTAAATTTGGGTGCCTGTTTCATATTTATGATGGTCGCAGTGTCCCAGGATCATGTGAACACCTTTTGTGACATTCTGACAAGTGACATAAATGGGAAAACCAGATTCACTTAACAATTGTGTTACTAACATCTGCAGCGATTCACGTAATAACTGTGGCAAAAAGTCATAAAATTGGACAAAACTCAACGTAGCAACTTTCTCACTGAGCAACAGAAATGTTGGGCTCAGGTGGGATTATTACATCGAAGATTACCAGTATGACATTTATGTAAATCCATAACATCCAACAATGCAACAAGAATTAAAGCACTTTTCATTGCTAGAGATCGATAATGTCATCCCAGTCCCTAAGATCTGTTGGAACAATCAACTCTGCAGCCTGATAAAAGAGAAGACCTGTTCAGACACCCAAAGGAAGAAGCAGAGATAAAAAAAGAGGGGGGCACACTTCCATGGACCTTGCAAGTGATGATCAAGGAGATGCATACATTGGTTTTTACCATGCAGAGAGATTATATTGTGAGTTGGCAGCACCTGAAAACCATCCATAGCCAGTGCACCTTTCAAAGCAGTGATGTTATAAGGGTACATTGAGAAGTGTCCAGCTGTAGCTTCTGGGTGCTCTTCAAGAGCAGCCCCATGTACGGCACATTGCAATAGTCCAACTGAAAAGTCACCGAGGCAATGTTTGACTGCGCATAGAGTTGCTTCTTAAGAAGAGGCCACACAGGTACACTAGACGGATCTTTGTGGTGGGATTCAATTTTTTTTACTACCAGTTCTGTGGGCATGGCTTGGTGGGCGTGGCAGGGGAAGGATACTGGAAAATCTCCAGTCAGAGGCGGTATTTGCCGGTTCTCCGAACTACTCAAAATTTCCGCTATCGGTTTTCCAGAACTGCTCAAAACTGGTCAGAACCTGCTGAATGCCACTGAGCTTTGTACATTCCAAGTCCACTATCTGGAACCAGGTATAATTTGAGGATTTGTGGAGCTCAGGCAATATTTCTTCTTCCCATGACTCACAACCACAAGGCTTGCACTCATGACTAAACATCTAAGCTACAGAAGAGGAAAAATTATAATATCCTAACTTAGGTGTGACAGTCTCTTTCTGCTTGAAAACAAAAAGCTGTTCTGACCCAAACAGGTTCCCAAAGAGCAAACACAGACAAAGGTAGCAGCCCCCACCTTTTAAGGTTTAATAACGACTTCTGTTCTGAAGACTGCTTTCCACTAATTAGCTCTGAGAAGGAAGAGCCTTGCCAAGTTGTTTGTCAAGGCTGCCAAAAACCCAGAGATAAGAACTAATTTACAAGATTCTCCAAACACAAATTAAGATGTCCACAAGTCAAGCTTCAGAGCTTTTTTGCTTTCTGCAAAGAACGCTTTTTCAAACCTGGTTTTTATCCTCTTGGGGGAGGGGCCATTATCTTGCAGCCTTACTCCCGAGTCGCCTGTGCTACTGTAATTGTTCTTTCCTCCGAGTAATCCTTCATGCACGCGCACTTGGCACAGGCTCCTCGGGAACCTCCTCATCAATGCTGCCAGCCCCCACAATTTCTGAAGGCAGCAGTCCACTCCCTGATGGTCCTGGCCCCTCATCAGAGTCATCGCTCTCCTCAGCCATCTGCACCTGCTGCCGGCTAACCACAACAAAAGTAGAGAAAGTGTGCAAAGCTTCTGGAATTGTTTCCTATCCCTTTGCCAGCAAAAGATATTTAGATATCTTCATTTGAACATGTCTGCCACACAGCACAAGGCAGGCATTCTTCTCATAGGGAAGAATGGGAAATTTTCTCTCTTCTTTTTTTCTTTTACAATTCCCAAACCCGATTTGGCCCATTTTCAAACTCAATCTTCATTCTGCTGACTTGTCCTCCATCAAACTTGATCCTACTCTGTTTACTGTTTGGAGAATAATCTTGCTGATGGACCAATTTATTTCTAACATTTATTGTCTGCCCATCTTATCATAGGATAACTCTGGGCGGCTTATAGTTGCATCATAATTAAAACATAAAATGTTAAAATCAAACCTTATGGCCTAAAACACATGGGGAGGGTAGAGGTGGAGGGTGTTGGGGTGTCGGGATCTCTTATTCAATCAACCACTTCCATTGTGCTGTTCCTTCACTGGGGCCCCAGGCCAACTGGCACAGCCATGTCTTTAGGTCCTTACAAAAAGATTGGAGGATTGGGGCCAACCTCACACGGGAGGGCAAGATGTTCCAGAATCCCCTGGATACTACTTATTGGTCCACACACTGTTTTATTAGAGGTAAAAGAAAATAGTAAAACTAATAATTCAATTTCTATAACAGGAAAGATTTCCTATACTTCCCAGTGAACTATTTATTCCAGTTGCCGGGTGCCTGCAAGTAGCGCCTTATTAAGCGCTGCTGAAATTCATGGAATGTATTTGCATTTTAAGATAATTGTACATTTCTACCTAGATCCCAAGCTGCTCTAACCCTTAAAAGCCAACTGAAACAAGTGTGTGTTAATTACACTGGTCGAAAATGATGATCTTATGCCAGTCGTGCACATCACAATGCCTTGGCACAGGAAACATTTTAAGTGCTGTGAAACATTCTAATTTTAAAGTGTGGAATGTTCTTTAAAAGGTCACTGTTAAGGACAGTGTGAGCTACTTCCTCATGATCCCATTTGCTTCCTACTTTTTCTTTTCTATCTGTCCCTCCACCAGAATATGACCGCTGCTTACAAGCCACTTGCCTTAGATGGCTCCATTTGTCCACTCTCAAAGGAAAGATATCTCAGGTGGGGGAGAGGGGGCAGGATAAGAAAATCTAGATGTGTCCATAAATAAGGTGTATAACTTTAATCATGTTGTGGCTGCCATCTTGATTTCTTTAGTGCCTCACAGATACACTTCCCTCACATTTGTCAAAATACCCAAAGTGTCTTTGGTACTGCAAATCCTTCCTTCCCCTGCTGTTCCCTTCCTTCCTCTCCCCTGTGGTCCCCTTCCCTCTTCAACCCTCCCCTCCCCTGTCCTCCCTTTCTCTTCTTCCAGTGAATAAAAACAGCCAAATTGGCTGTAGATTCTGCCTCAGTTCACTCTCTCCAAAATGCAACCGATTGAGAAGATCATTTATACAATTTATTAGAGTACCCTGACAAAAGGGATCTCTTTATGAAAAAGAGGGAACCTCAGCCAAAGCCTACGATTTCCCTTTATAGTCAGTACAGCAGAAATAAGTACAAAAGAAAAGTTGATGGGATGGAAGAAATCATCCTGCTCAATTACATCAGAGGCATGGACTGCTAGTTAAACCTCTCATAATGGTAAGCATAAAATGTCCCGTAATGGTAAGCATAAAATTTTACCATGTGGAAAGGCATCAGAGTCACATAGAAAAGATATAGTTGCAATCAGTTGACACAATTTAGCACGTACAATTTGTTATTCAGCCTGAGAAAGTTCTTCTCCTGAAGCTAGAAAATTACAAAGATTTGGTTGCTACCAGGGCAAAAGGCTTCTTTCTGCATTGCATTCTACATTATAAGGTTATGAGAAAAATAAAAAAATAACAAACTAAAAGACAGCCAATATTGCTTTGCCCTCATCTCTATAAGACTCAATCACTTTTTCACTTTAACCTTCCCCTCAGGGCCCTAAAACTTCAATATCATGGGGTCACCATATCACCATTGTTGCTCCTGTAGTCCTTAAGGCTGGGTACAAAGGGGAAGGTAAGTGTTTGCCTAGCTCCCACCACCACCTCCCAATTGCTCTGCCTGTACTTTGTCAATATTTACCTGATAAAGTTTACATATGACTTGTCTGTAGTTTAGCCACTCAACCTTAGCCATCTTATATTCTCATCCTATATGCTCATCCTACATTCTCACTTACTTCTTCACCCCTCCTGGCTGAATCTGATCCAGTCAATCAGCAAATATGCTTCATTCCACATTCTATGAGAATATTTACAAGCCATTTTACATGATTATTCGCCTCTTAGATTACGGGAACATGTTAAATAAGTTGCTAATTATATACTGTATCACACCAAATGGGGCAAAGTTTTTGGAAAAGTACAATACATGGTAAAGTAATAAATGGCTTAATTTTGATGCTTCTAGGTTTTAATTTATGTTTATTTATTTATTTTATTTATTTATTAATTTGACTTGTATGCCGCCCCCTCTCCGAAAGGACTCGGGGTGGCTCACAGCTAAAAACACAACAATAAATAAGTTACCTAAAAACATATTAAACAAATACAAGCCAAATTAGATTTAAAACCCCAAAGTTAAAACAATCAAACCCCCAGAGGGTCAGCACAGCCCAGACTGTACAAATAGCCAGGTCTTTAAATGGTGGCAGAAGGTGCGGAGATCGGGGCCAGCGAGCTCCGGAAGAAGATTCCATAAAGTGGGAGCCACCACAGAATAGGCCCTCCCCCGGGTCATCGCCAAGCAACATTGAGTTGCAGACAGCACCCCGAGGAGACCCCATCTGTGCCCCCGTACAGGGCAGTTGGTATTTGATGCTGGGAGGAGTCGTTCGTAAATACCTGGACCCATGCCATGTAGGACTTTGAATGTTAACACCAGAACCTTGAATCTCACCCGGAGGATGACTGGAAGCCAATGCAGGTCACGCAGGAGGGTGTAATATGGGAGTATCGGAGGCTCCCATCACTACCAGCAGCCGCATTCTGCACCAGTTGAAGCCTCTGGTGGTATGTCCTAAGCAGTCCAGAGCAGAGTCCGTAAATGAGAGACACCGAGAATGAAATGTGGCTGAGTGATGCTCTTGGGCATCTCGATCCAGGTATGGGCAGCTGGCGAACCAGCCGATCTGGGCAAAGGCCCCCTGGCCATGGCCCCACCTGCTCCTCCAATTTGAACCGTGAGTCCAGGAGGACCCCCAGATTCTGTGCCCTGTCCATGGGGGGCAACACCTCCTCCCCCATGACCAAAGATGGAATCTCCAAACTGGACCGAGATGTCGGTATGCACAACCATTCTGTCTTGGCTGGATTGAGTCGAAGCATGTTCCTGTCCATCCAGATCCACACCACTTCCAGGCAATGGGACATCACAGAGAGAGCATCACTGATGTGGCCTGGGGTGGAGATGTATAACTGTGTATCATCAGCATACTGATGATACATCACAAAGCCACAGATGATCTCACCCAGCGGCTTAATATAAATGTTGAACAAGAGGGGCAAGAGGACCAAACCCTGGGGCGCCCCACAAGTGAGATACCTCGGAGTCGACCTCTGCCCCCCTGCCAACACTGATTGTGAACATCCCGAGAGGTAGGAGGAGAACCACTGTAAAACAGTGCCTCCCACTCCCAACCCCCCGAGACGTTGCAACAGGATACCATGGTCGATGGTATCAAAAGCTGCTGAGAGATCTAACAGGACCAGGACAGAGGAAGAACCCCTGTCCCGAGCCCTAGAGAGATCATCGATCAGCACGACCAATGCTGTCTCCGTGCTGTACCTGGTCCGGAAGCCCGATTGGTATGGATCCAGGTAGTTGGCTTCCTCCAGGAAAAGTGGCAATTGCTGCGCCACCACACTCTCGACAACCTTCACTAAAATGTGAAGGTTGGAGACCGGATGAAAGTTGTTCAACACAGCTGGGTCCAGGGCAGGCTTCTTTGGGAGGGGCCTCACCACCGCCTCTTTCAAAGCGGCAGGGAACAGCCCCTCCCTTAATGAAGTGTTGACCACTGCCCGGAGCCAGCCGCACGTGACCTCCCTGGAGGCATAAACCAACCAGGAAGGGCACGGGTCCAATACACATGTGGTGGAGCTCAGCCGCCACATAATCCTGTCCACTTCATCCTCAGAAACAGGATTGAACTCAGTCCAGATCACATTAGCCAGACCACTCGCACCCCCATCCTCAGACCATTGCAAGTCCGAGCGCAACCCTTCCCGGGTCCGAGCGATTTTATCCTGCAGATACTGACCAAATTCCTCAGCTCTGCCCCGCAGAGGGTCCGCCACCTCCCCCAGCTGTAAGAGGGAGCGGGCAACCCCGAACAGGGCGGCTGGGCGATTATCTGTGGATGCTATGAGGGCGGAGAAATAAGACCTTCTCACCACCCCCACAGTTACCAGGTAAGTCCTAATATGGGCTCTTAACTGGGCTCGGTCAGATCCAGAGCAGGTCGCCCTCCACCTGCTCTCTAGTCTCCTTCTATGACGCTTCATCTCCTGGAGCTCCTCGGTATACCAGGGGGCTGACTGGGATCTGCGCCAAGTAAGGGGACACATGGGGACAACCCTGTCAAGAGCCCTCGTGGCCGATTGTTGCCAGGTAGCCACAAGGACCTCGGCAGGGCTGTGGGTAAGGGATGTAGGAAAAAACCCCAGTTCTGCCTGGAACCTCTCAGGGTCCATCAGGTGCCTGGGGAGGAACCACCTAAGTGGCTCCTCATCCCAGCGGTGTGGGGCAGCTTGGTGGAAGACCAGCCATAGGAGATAGTGGTCTGACCATGGAACGGGATGGATAGTTGTATCACCCTCTCCCAGACCACTATGCCACTGCTCCGAGACAAAAAGCAGGTTGAGCGTGTTGCCCCCCTCGTGAGTCAGGTCGTCTATTATCTGGGTCAGACCCATGGACTCCATGGAGGCCATAAATTCCTGGGCCAAACCCGACGACGCCCCCACGGAGGGCAGGTTGAAGTCACCCAGAACCATAAGCTCTGGGAACTCCACCGCCACCCCCAAGATGGCATTGAGCAGCCCAGGCAGGGCAGCTGATACACATCTGGGGGACAGGTATGTAAGCAGCACGCCCATCCAATCTGCAGGCCCACACCTCAGGAGGAGGGACTCACACCCGCCTATCTCTGGAGCAGGGACCTCCCTTGGAAGCAGGGTCTCCCGAATAACAACAGCCACCCCTCCACCCCTTCCCTGGGGTCGTGACTGGTGCAACACCTGAAAACCTGGGGGGCATATGTCAACCAGAGGGACTCCACCCTCCGGCCCCAACCAGGTCTCGGTGATACAGGCCAGGTCCGCAGCCTCCTCCTCAATCACCTCACAGAGGAGTGGTGCCTTATTAACCATGGACCTGGCATTCAGGTACACCAGCCGGATTAATGTTAATCATTATGTAAATCATCCCCTTTCTATTTATCCCCATTCAAAAGTGTTGGGCAACATTTGGTGATGGATGATACAAAATGTGCGACCCCATATCCTATACACAGCCAGGGCATGTATTCTTCCTGAATTTTGGGTAGCAGGTATTTTTGTTTCTATTTTATGTCTATTTTACAGCTAGTGCTAATTTTCTATAGTATTTTATATTTTGTTTTCTATATTTCCCCTTATGAAAGTCCTTAAGTTGCTTCAGTTTCAGAAGGCATGGTTGCAAATTGTTCTGGGCACCATAGCAAAGAGAGCTGGGATTGGATCAGGGCTTGGCAGCTGCAGCTGCTCCACATTTGATGTATAATATTCATGTCTTCTGCATCATTACTTTGTTGTTTATATCTATATTTGGTAGTATCCGGGGAGGAATCTTTTCTTGATACCAGTGAGGGCTTTTTTTCATCGCCAAACAGCAGTTTCTTTTTATCCAGCTTACATTGGGAGGGATATGGCAAGCAGGATGGCCTTTAGGAATTCAAAACTTGAAGTAAATCCAAGTTAAGTTGAATGTCCTGACATGCATTTTAAAAAATGAGTTAAAGTTTACTACTTTAAGACAAAGATTTACATCTCAAAAAAAGTTGATTGCTTTCAAGAGCTAAACTTGGATCAACAATATGATTCCTAAAATTTAGAAAAGGTGGGCTGTGATCTATCAGAGTTTATGTGTTAATAGATTTATTATCCATTATGGTTACACAAGATTTTTTGTTGTAAAATATGATATAGAATTTGGCTAATGTTAGGTCACTGGAAAACTTTCCCCCAATCTTTATGGTAGTTTTTTTGGGGGGGAGATGGGGGTGTTGGTTATTTAAAAAGAACATTTTGAAACCATTCTTCCCTGAAAGGCCCTGTAACAATAAAGAGTATATATTTATACTTCTCCCTTCTAGCTTTGGAATTGCATATACTCCCTCCTCCTGACAGCTCTGGCAAGAATTTTAAGCTAAGAGATACCATCTGGCAGAATTCATAGCAGAATTCAGGGATGCCTAGAGAATATGATAAAAAATGTCAAGAAGTTGGTTGTGTTGATGCAGTTGAAGCTCCATCCATTTTTATGTGCATTTCTCAACTACATACATTTGCAAACCTTCATTAAAAGGGGGGAAATTGCATTGGGACAAATATCTTCAAAAGGAGCCTATGAGGCATTTTTGTTGTTTGTTTCTCTCTGGAAATACATCCGGATATCCAGAGAGTTCCTTTCATTCATAAAGAATGTCTGGATTCCAGTGAGGAGGTCTGCTAATCCCTTGGCTTGAAGGGTCATTAATTGAGCTTTGGACTCTTGGTGGCTTGCGTGTCAAATACAAGCTGGACTGCGTCTTATTTACTTGATATTGTAATGTTGCCTAACTTGCAAATGTCTGCCCAGAAGGCTTCCTTGGAGCCAGAAGCTCCAGAACCAGCTTTAAATCCAGCCTGTAAACTGGGATTTTGTGAAGTACACTAATATACCTTAGAGTAGACCACGCATGTCAGACATTTATCTATGCCTAAACAGCAGAGTCCGACAAGTTTCCAAGTGAAATGGTGTCAATTCCTGGCACATTTTAGTTCAACGGACAGCAGTATAGACAAGATTATTGTTTATTGAAAATAGGGTTATGCTGTGTGGACCTGGAAATAAGGAGAAACTTACCGACAGTGAGAACAATCAACCAATTGAACAGCTTGCCCTCAGAAGTTGTGGGTGCGTCATCACTTGAGACTTTCAAGAAGAGATTGGACTGCTATTTGTCAGAAATGGTGTAGGGTCTCCGCTTGGGTGGGGGGTTGGACTAGATGACCTACAAGGTCCCTTCCAACTCTGATTATCTGTTATCTGTTATTTGTGTTTCATCTTCAGATATTAGAATGGTTTATGAAATGCCACAAAGGTAGGAAACACAGTGTTTCTCAACCTGAGCAACTTTAAGATGTGTATGTCAGTGTTCCATGTGGACTTCAACTACCAAAATTTCCCAGCCCAGCATGAGACAGCCTCCTTGCAACCCTCTGCCAGCAAAAACAGAGCTTGGGAGGGCAGTGCATGTCCCACACAAGCTCTGTTTTCAATAGCACAGGCACCATGGGCCAGTCTTTCACTATTTCCAGGGCAGCCCCATGGGCCAGATCTAAGCACCCCAAGGGCCGGATCCAAGTGCCTTGAGTTTGACACCCCTGGTCTAGAAGAATGCATATTTAAAGCACTCAGAATCAAGAACAAGTGATGTATTTGCCTGTCATCACCAATCTCACAAATGGTGTTATGGATGCTAATTCTAGAAACGCCAGGGCTTGGTGGTATCCTCTATGAACAGTGGAATTTGTAAAAACATAGAACAGAGAAAGATGATTAGTCTAACTCACTTAATGTTGTCAAGATGAAGAATGGGTAACCTAAAGTCCCATCAACCCCAGCCAGCAGGCCCAATGGCATGGAAATGTTGGTTTTATGATCCAAAATATCTAGAGGACAATAACCCCAGACTGTTTACTCCTAGCTGAAACAGACTGATAAGAGACAGAAATATTTTTTATCTCTCATATGGTTTTGAAACCGTTATGTATGCAGGTTTGAATGTCATTGGTTGGTTTGAACTGTTCTTGTAAAATGTCAGAAATGATTGGTTTAAAAAGTGCGGGAAAACGCTGCACTCTGATTGGCTGGCAACTGCGGCTGCTGGCTATAAGTAGCAGCCACAGCCCAACCAAATTGGGTCTGTTATGAGCTGTAGTCACGAATAAACTCTTCACTGAAGCACTCCGCGCCTGACTCTTCATGCAAACTTAACAGAAACTTCTTAATGTCCAGTTCGTACATTTCCATTATAGCTTTTCCTTTCTGGCTCATAAGAAGTTACAACTCTTTCCTTCTATTCTTGGCCTTTTGACTTCAACATATTTAGATAAGCACCAGATATGCAAATTGTGCTTGTAGGGTTGTAGTTTCAAAAGGCTACAACATGGAAAGAGTGGGTTTAGAGTTCTAGTTAAACTATTGCTTATCATAGGCTAGACTAAACTTTCTAGGATAGCTATAGTTCAGCAAGAGGTGGTATTTAACTGGTTACTAAACAGCTGGATAATTGTATATGTACTACAAATAACAGCAATTTGAAGAATTGTATAATTTTCACATCCAATAATTCCTTGTTTTCTCAGTCATCATTTCTTATAACCATTTGCAAAGGTTCCAGCATTGGTGTTTATAGTGGATGTAGCCTCCCTATTTGGGGAATATATCAACTACATACATGTTTTTGAATGAGTAATTATAAATTGCAGAATTTTTGGAAATCTCTTGATGGCATAATGAATACTATTGCAGCTAAGCAGGAGTTGATCAAGGTCTGAATGACAGATTCATGTCAGCTATATTAGCTCATAGTGATGGGAAGGAGAAGTCTGGTTTTCAGGAAGGCATGAAGAAGAGGGACAAAACAAAGAATAAAACATTTTATAGTGTTGTCCATGGATTACCAAAAGGAATTTCTATAACAATGCTATTTAATATATCACCTATTCCACATTAATCATCTGAAATTTCACTGGTTATTGCAATGGTCTTCAAACTTGGCAAGTTTAAGACTTATGGACTTCAACTCCTAGAATTCCTGAGCTAACATGACTGGAGGAGGAATTCTGGAAGTTGAAATCCACAAGTCTTAAAGCTGTCAAGTTTGAAATCCCCTGGGTTATTGTTTTATTTAACTTCAAAGCAACCATGTGGAAGATCTGTGTGAACACGCAGGGCTTTGCTCCCTGTTCCCATTTCTTTCCAGGCTTCAGTTGTCTGTAAGACATCAGTAGTGAAAAAAAGAGGCTCTTATGTCTGCTGCATTCTTTCCAAGCAGGCAACAGGAGTGGGAGTGAGATTGTTCTTGGTCTTCATTAACCTAGGTCAGCATTTCTCTGTGTTGGCAACTTTAAGCTATGTTGACTTCAGTTCCCAGAATTCCCAATCAGCACATCTGGAAGTTGAAGTCCACATGTCTTGAGGTTTCTAAGATTAAGAAACACTGACCTAGTTTCTTCCTTAAAAAGGAACACATGTTCAGGTCAAAGGAGAAGATTTCTTCAAGAGAATATAGTCCAGGGGTGTCAAACTTGCAGCTCATGGGCTGGATGTGTCACGTGCTGGCCCTGCCCCTGCCTGGCTTAGCGAAGGCGGGGAAAGTCCCAATACATCACGTGACACTGCTATGATGCCATGAGTTTGAGACCCTTGATCTAGTCAAACTAAGAGAAGAGTATCTTCATTCAATCTGAAGGCAGTAGGCTAGGTTGAGGAATAAAGGAAGGTCTTATGGCATAAGATCAGTTCTCAACAACTTTTCATTTTGTGAGTTCACCTGCTCTCCACTGACTCATTTGATTTTTTGATAGCCCAACCCTTTGGCTTCAGGGACTTCCTAAATATATTGAAAAACTCCAATAACTTTTCATGATTTACTCAATCTGCTTTTCAAGATAGGAAGCTGATAATGGAGAGAATTTTATTTGTTTATTAAAAATAAAAATTATAAGATAGGTTGTCTTTTAACAGAAATGTATTTATATAAGTTAAATGCACTAACCTTGAATGTAATAGAGAGGAAATGTAATACCACACCCTATCTAGTTAACTGGTGCATATACTGGGACACAGCCATGAAAACAATAGCCCACGCCCTACTGAATTGCCAATTATATCAGGAGTGGCAACCTACATTATCCCATCCACTCCTTGGTAGGTGTGGTAGTAAAAAGAACTGAATCTAAGATTATACTGTTCTTACTTGCAGAAACTTCTAAGAAAGTGATTCAATTCTGCAATTGCCTTCAGAAATCAACTGACTTGGCCAAGCCAACATTTAACAGATTAAAATTATACTTCTCTGACACCAGTTACTGTTTTACTGCTTATCACTCTTTTAATATTTTTCAGCCTATGTATGTGTATATAATTTATTCAATTGTATGTTTTTAATCTGTGTTGTGTGCATTTTCTAAGAATTTGGCCTCTGGATATAAATAAAGATATATAAATATAAATAAATGTATGACATAGAGCCTTGGTGGTGCAGCAGTTAGAGTGCAGTACTGCAGGCCACTTCTGCTGACTACCAGCTGCCTGCAACTTGGCAGATCAAATCTCACCAGGCTCAAGGTTGACTCAGCTTTCCATCCTTCCGAGATGGGTAAAATGAGAACCCAAAATTGTTGGGGACAATATGCTGACTCTGTAAACCACTTAGAGAGGGCTGTAAAGCACTATAAAATGGTATATAAGTATTATTGCTATTGCTATTGCTAAATAAAAAGATGATACTTTAATGATTTGACAAAGGTCATTTTGTATGGCACTGTTTGGTTGGTGGAGCTCAGCACTGAGTCAGTATTTAAAATGCAGAATGATAATAGCACATTTATACAAGTATCCACCAGCAACTGACTGGTAATGCATGTGTTTATCTTTTCTGTAAGGAAGTAATCTTTGCTCGTGGTTTTTTAATTTCATATCCTAATGATTAAGAAAGTCTATGTATGATAGTGCCAGATAGTCAAGGTGGCTCACATGGGTGTGGCACTCTGCATGCTGCTGGAAAACCAATTTTGCATTAATTCAGGTAGCAAATGGAATGCATGACATACAGCATAAGGTGTAGATGCTAAAGAAAGGTCAGGAACTGCTGCTCCCAGCATCAATAGTAGCCTTGCAACCAGGGGCTTCAAGAAGTTCTGGTTCAACACTAAAGCAAGTCCACAGATTAAGAATGCCATGGTTTAAGCAAGACCCACAGTTAAGAACAGAGCCCAATTAAACACAGAGCGATTCAGGTTAAATATACAATGGTTCAAATTCATTACATAACACTACCATACTTGTACAGTATTCTACTATAATACTGTCCCAAATATGTGAATAATATAAATTCGACTTGAGGACAAACCTTGGGGATGGAACTTGTTCTTAAACTGGAAACTAGCAATTGTTCCCACCCAGATGTTAAGGCCAAACAGAGAACATAACTCAAAGCTTAACATAAAAAGAGCAATAGCAACTGCACTTAGACTTATATACTGCTTTACAGTGTTTTACAGCCCTCTTTAAGCAGGTCACAGAGTCAGCATCTTGCCCCCAACTGGGTCCTCATTTTACCAACCTTGGAAGGATGGAAGGCTGAGTCAACCTTGAGCCTGGTGAGATTCGAACTGCCAAATTGCAGTCAGCCGGCAGTCAGCAGAAGTGGCCTGCAGTACTTCACTCTAACCACTGTGCCACCATGGCTCTAGTTATTAGCAGCTTTTCTTTCTGAACAGATCTTATAATAATCCTGCCTTTAAAATGTATAACTTAGAACTTCCAATTAAAAGGAAAATAGTTTCCTGATAATGTTCCTCTTATTAATTCTTTCTCTCCAACTGTGCACATCTGCCCAAGAGTCCTTCAGAATTATTTCTTAATTTGGTACTTTCAGTATTGAAACTCTGTTGTATATCATCTTACAAGTGAAGAAAATGTTGCTTCCCGTTGTTAATGTTAGCCTTGACATTTCTAGAATGACTAAACCAAATTGTGATGAATTTTGGAGAAGTTTCAACCAGTGGTGGGATTCAATTTTTTTTACTACCTGTTCTGTGGGCATGGCTTGGTGGGTGTGGCAGGGGAAGGATATTGTAAAATCTCCAGTCAGAGGTAGTATTTGCCAGTTCTCCAAACTACTCAAAATTTCCGCTACCGGTTCTCCAGAACTGGTCAGAACCTGCTGAATACCACCTCTGGTTTCATCCCAAAGCAGGCAATTGGATGAAGTGGTTTGCACATATGTAAACCAAGGAAATGTATAGATAGAACATGTATAGATGAACCCCAAAGCGTATCCAATCCAAGTGAATTTTATTCTATCTTACATTTGTACAACTCTAATCTACAAAGGTGCCTGGATGACTGAATTGACAAACTCTAACTGTGGTTGCATTCTCCAGATGGAATAAAGTTACTGAAATATGTAATATGAATTGCAAAACTTGGAGGGTTTTCCCATTAAATCACAGGCATTCTTAGCTAGCACTGTGCTTTAAGAATAGGATTCCAGTCTGCTGTATCTGAAATATTTAAAGAATTTTTGAAGGATATTATGGGAATTTATTTTGTCCCCTTACTGAAAATACAAAGTAATTTTAATTATTTCTTTTGCATGTTGTTCTTTCTCATTAAAATTCTGAGAATTGTCAAAAATGATCATCTTAATCCAGACGAAGACTTTTCAATTGGTTCTCTACAATTTTTTTATCCCATAGACAATCAACAGATGTTCCTGGTTTCCCAGTTACAGAATTTATTTTTTATTTCTATCTCCATTATCTTCCCACTCTCACTTTGTGAACTCTGCTTATAATTTAAAATTTGCATGATCATTAAACAAAAAAATGTATCTTTAGATGCAAGCAAACTTTGATGTCACAAACTTTGATGTAGCAAAAGCAATGCTTCTAGAGACTAGAGAATTTTTATGTCTTGATGGTACCTGGATTAAGACTCTTCTGGGTAAATAAAAATTGAAAGATCCATTGCAGTGTTCCAAAGGCTAACTTTATTTCCTTCTTTTGCTGGTTTTATCATTGTATCCCTTCAACTGCAGCATAAAAATGCCCATTCATCATTTCCAACCAATCATGGAGGGAGCTTGAATTCTTCCTTAATAGTTTCAAGTTGAAAGGGCCTTGGTGGCTCAGGCTGTTAAATGCCTGCATTTAAGTTCCAGCTGCCTACAATTACTGTAGGCTCGAATCCCACCAGGCTCAAGGTTGACTCAGCCTTCCATCCTCTCGGGGTAGGTAAATTGAGGACCCAAGATTGTTGGGGGCAATAAGCTGACTTTGTAAAAATGCCGCTTAGTAATAATCAGGCATATACAATGGAATGAAGGCTATTGCTGAGCACACTGGGTTGTATCCCAAAAATTGTAAGCCACCCTGAGCCTTCGGAGAAGGGCGGCATATAAATATAATTTTAAAAAAAAGTTTAATGTGGTGTTTTCCACATTATCTCAAAACAAGTCTTGGCATATGAATCACCTAGAGTGCTTCATTCAGTCTATCTACCTTGAGCAATACAAGATTAGTATTTGCTAAGACTGCTAAAGGCAAGGGTCTTCAAACCTGGCAAGTTTAAGACTTGTGGACTTCAACTCCCAGGATTCCTGAGCTAACATGACTGGAGGAGGAATTCTGGGAGTTGAAGTCCACAAGTCTTAAAGCTGTCAAGTTTGAAGACCCTGGCTAAAGGCATATGTCCTCCCCTCTCCATTAGCTACTGCCTTCCAAGGCCATTTGGTCTTGAGCTGCAGAAAAACCAAGCACCTTGTTTCCACAAAGGACTCTAACCAGTGTAATGCCTGAACCATCATTTAGGCAATATATGGATTACGTACATTAATATATCAATCTTCTGGAAATCCATTAGACTTCTTCCTACACTGTACATTTTCAGAAGACCAGTATATCTGTTCTGCAAAAAAAAGCTGATCATTTAAACTGGGGAAAAGAGCTGTAACTCTATCCCAAATGAATACTATAAAGGTTTTATGATATTTCTTCCTTCTGTGGCCTGCTTTCTGTGCCTTTATTACTTTGGCAGGCAGACTGTGCCAATATCAGAATTTTCCTATTCTGATATTATTTCATAGGATACCTCTGGCTTCTGTCACATACTACCATTCCTCTGCAGCATTTATTTTCTGAGATATTTGGGAACTCTTGAAATTGACAAGAGTTCTATCAGTTTCCTCTTCTATTCCTAGGTGTATTCCCAGCTATAATAACCTTGAAGAAGGTATGCAGAGCTGGCTACATACGCATCAGCTTAGCTCTAAAACAGAAAGAAAATGAGAAAGAAACTAAAAAGTGGATGGATTATCATTGATAAGAGGGATCAGAGGAAACTCTATCTGGCTTTCAAGGTTCTGTTATTATATCTTACAACAATAAAGTAGATTTCCTGTAGTCTTTATGGAGTCTGTTAGCCTGGCCAATCTTGAAGACTATCGGTAAATGACAGAAAGACTTATACCTGTTAGGATATATGCAGAGTAACCCTTATATAACAAGTATATGCACATGGAAATGGATATGAGAACAGTTATGACATAGCCACACAGAGATACACCAAATTGTGTTAATGTTTACTCGAAGAAATAGCACAGTCCAAATAAACAGTCCAGGTCATACATGTTTTAACAGTCCAGCAGTATCCAGTTATAAAGTCTTCTTACCCTTTTCATGTCTTTTACAGCAGACAAACCTTTTCACATCTTTTACAGCAGACAAATATCAAACCATAATACAACAGATAATCTTCGATATCAACAGAATATCAAAGTAAACAGTTAGTCAGTATCGTCCGTATTCAGTGAGAGAGCAAGTCAATATCAGCATCAAGAGAGATCTTCAGTGGGAGAGAGAGTTAAACCATGATCTACAGCTCCCTCTTATGGCAACTTGCAGCATACTCAACCAATCAGAACACAGCATATTACATTACAGTATTTTTCCTTAAAGCTACAGGCATATATATTTGTGCTTTATATATTGTCAACCCAACTACGTTATGTACATATACATAACAATACCTCTCTACACAACTATCAGTTTTCTGGAAGAACAATAACCTCTATCAAAAAAATTGGCCAGATGAGAAGTAACTGGGATGGAGAACTGGCTGAGCTGAAGTGAAGAGCTCTCACAATGTATTGTATGGACTTCCAACCTTCTCCTCCTCTCCCCCTCTCCCACCAACCTGACAACCAGCTGGACTGAGAAAGAGGCAAGGGCACAGATTACAAGCATGGATCACCTCTGCATTAGTCATCAGGCAACTTGAAATGTTACTGAAGCTTCTATTCTAGTTGTCCATTCATAAGACCTTCAGCCTGCGCTGCCATACTTTTTAAGTAAGGAAATTGGTGATGATATCACCACTGGTTGGTGACACTGGATGGGCAGGGAAACAAAGCCAGGAAATCCACCAATTGCTGCTCTTAAGTTCTGCCACGGTAGAGATGTAAGGCAGGACCATTTGCAAGCCTCATCACAAAGGAGAGGGACCCCAGCTATCAGGTAGTGAGGATTATGAATCTCCCTCCTTCCCCTCCCCTCTCTCTTTCTGAGACACAGAGAGAGAAAGTTGAAGACTTTGTACTATGAAATCCAAGCTTTTTGACCATATGGCATATAGTAAGGGACTTCTTATAGCCAATGAGGTGATGGTTGTCCATAGAATTGGACAAGCTGGCCTTATCTATTTGTAAATCTGGTAAGATCGAATAGCTGTGCTGTGTCTTCTGAAATTTTTGATCTTTTGATCTAGAAGCACTCTTAGCAGTGAGGCATGGACATATGGTCCTTAATGGTGGTTCTTATCTTTGTATTTTGTAATTATGTCCTGGGGCTTGTTTAGTTTAATTTTTTTAAAAGTATTTATTGTTGTTGTTTTAATTGTGAGCTGCCCCGAGTCTTCGGAGATGGGGCGGCATACAAGTCCCACTAATAAATAATAAATAATAAATAATGATATTCGGTAAAATATTTCTGAGATTCCAGAAAGCCTTGATGAGTAAAATAGTAAAGCAGTAAAAAGATGCAAGCTACTTCAGTCCCAGTCACACATCAGTAGCAATTCATCACCTCTAAAGATGAATCAGTGAAATGCAGCAACAGTTCTGTTCTCAGAATTTGTTTCTTAACATATAAAGATGGATGAGGAAATTGGGCAGGGTGCAACTGTGAGACGTGACACTTTGGGCAGCAGCAGCACAACCAATTTCTAAGTTTAGGCCCATGTTCAAATGTGATTCTGATAAGCAACACTGCTGCACATTGACTTAAAAAGGGCAACAACCCTCATATGGCAAAAGTGCACTGATCACTGCATAGAAAAAAGACTCTAAGCTTTAATTCACTATGTAATATCGTGAGTATAACTACCAATTTGCTGTCATCTTGTTCCTTTTCTGTGTTAGAAAAAGGAGATGCAATGCAAAATTAAAAGTGACTCCCTGACCCTTCATCTTTTGTGATTTTTATACCCCATTATAGTGTTTCCTGAAATAAGTTTTCATTAAGTGCCATGGCAAGACCGACCCCGATTCAGTCAAGGCAAGTCATCAATTGTATCTTTCAATGAAAATTAAATTTTGGTTCCAATTTATTCACTGAGCAACAATAAATATCTTTGGAAGGACCTGATACTATCTGATGTATAAATTACCTGTAAAAAATATACTCAGTGCAGTTGTAAATAAAAAGTAAACGCTCTAATCCTTTACCTTTCATACTGAAATAATTATAATGTTCCTCCTTCCAATGATAGGAAGCCAATGCAACTGGATCAGGTAGCATTCAGTCATGTCAGCAGGTATAGCTCCTGTTATGTGCACAGATGCAGCAAACGATGAGAAACAATTCATTTTCCAAAGAATGTATTTTGCCAGGTATGTCCAAGAATAGCATTACCTAATAAAAAGACTTAACTCACAAGTTAACTCACAAGTCACAAGCATAGAATGTCTGTGGAAAAGAAACCATATAATTTTAGCAGGCTATTCTGCTGAGATGGTTGTGAGGAGCCTTATTTTTTTTATCTCTGGCTATGATTTGAGTGCTAGGATCAGCTGTTCAACAGAAAGGCTCATCATTGTATGGTTCCTTTAAAACCAAATAACACCCAAATCCAGGTACACAAGTGCTTCTGTGAGCAGTTATTTCACTTTAAATGTGGAAAAGAGAAATTAATATTTTAACAATAAAATTAGTATATGAAGGATAGGAACAAGATTCACTTCCTTCTTTTAACCTTGTTTCTTTGTATTCCACTGCATTAAATGTTCCTAACGATAATGTTTTGCTGTATTTCATAAAAGTAATCTATATCAGCCTAGATTAAATACTTAGGAAATATCAGGTGAGTTTTATCCTCACTGTGCCCTCTTTTTGTTGTATATTAACAAAAAAAACCCTACAGTCCAGAGTCACAGATACACACATATGCATTCAACTTACAGTCAGAATAGGAAAGTTTATGAACTGATTGTTTCATAAATCAGAGCATGATTAAGTACCAACTGCATAGAGACCTCAAATCTAGGGAGCCCGAAAAACCTGAGACACCTTGTCCTCATTAATCTAATATCCCCAACTGAGCAGCTGATTGTATCATAGTACACTAATGCAATTGTGTTTATTGTTCTTGCAGAGAACAAAAATGGAAGCAATGGGCTTAATAGGACAGTGTTGACCTTAATTCAGAAAACTATTTGATAATAACCACTTGAAAGAGTAAATAAAATCACTGAATTAGAAAATATTCTTGACCGGTTTTTAACTTTCCTTTGGCCAAAATGAAAGTACTGCTGGTTTTGATTAAAGTTCATACGTTATTAAAACCACAAACTACAATATTGACTTTCTTTCACTCTTCTGTCCCTTCCTTTTCCTTTCAAAGTTACTATTTAGATTCCTAAGTGTCTTTTCAGTACTGTGCATAGCCTTTCCAAATATTGAGTGAAATTTGAAAATGCTGATTGTTTGTATTTTAAAAAGAAAAGAGAAAGATGCTGAGATAGCATGTCAAACAAATTCGAAGTATGGCCTGCTACATATAATATAAAAGTATCAGAAATTTTGTGGGTGTAGTTGAATTATCTCCTTTGCCAGTAATACACATATTTGCTAGGATTGGGCATTACTTCTCGCCTAAGTCATTTTAGAGAGATTATTCAGGAAAGAAACTAATATTCCTGAATTGGAAACAGATGTCTTTCATTTCCGTTTGCAACTGAATAGCATTTCTGAAAGATGATCAGTCTAAAAGGGTTGAGCAGACTTCTCCAACACGGCCCGGAAAGGAATGTACATGTCTGTTGTTCGGGGATTGTTGCATAGAAATCCCATTTATATTTCTGAAAATGTAATGTTCTGGCTAAGAGGCACTCAAACAGCAATGCACAGATCAATCAAAGAATGCAGGAAGCACACCTCCATATAGCAAGCAATTGGGATTTGGGAGGTGTTCACATTGGCCCGCCTACAACCATCTGCAACCTATTTTTACTCCTTTGCAGCATATGTATGTGACAACAGCTAAAAGCAGTTGCAGGTAGTGCTAAATCAGTCTTTAGAATACAGCCCTGGACATCAACTATCCCTGGGCTGGTAAATATGGCCATGCAGGGAAAAACAGAAATACGCTCTGGTTCATGAAAGGCCAACAGATTCTAGCTGATTATCCATTTTTTTGCTAGTGCTATAAATTAACAGGCTAACTGAATATCAGAAACATTTGGATGAGGGACTGGAAATTTCCTTGATCTTTGTTGCAAAAACCAGCCGAAGTCTATGCAAATCTAGTTGTGGTGAATCATCATGAATCATCCCATGTCTTACTTGCTTACCTGAGCAGCATGTTCTTTTTCTTAGCTGTTTTCTTGTTGAGGCTGGGCTCTAAAACAATTAAGTAAACATTTTTGACAATAAAACAAGTCCACATCTCTGTGTCAAGTTGAGAAACAGAGCAACCTTCGTTTGCTTCAGTATCATCATTACTCACCAAATTTCTCATGTTAAATATGCTTTGTAACCTATTCCAAGCAAAGTATTTCTTCATTTATAGCAGCTGGACCCTGGCCATTGTTGCCCAGTTACAAAACACAAATGTGATATTTCACTGCATGAAGGAGATGCTGTTAAATTAAATCATATTTAAAATATATGACTATAATGACTAAGCCACCCAGCTCTTTTGACTCATGGTATTTACCAAACATGGAGCAGGTATGCACATGGGCATCCCTTGTGGGATTATTCTACTTAATTTCCTACTACCTATCTTATTCTAGACTCTTCCTATTATTATGAGTTTACAACTACCATGACCTTAAATCTAAAATTTCTATCTCCATGTGTTCTGTCTCTGTTGTTATTTTCCATATTGTGGGGAGGACCTGGCTATTTATGGAAGTTTCATTAGATTTTGCATGGAACACCCAAAATACTATGTTTACTAGGGTTCTTGGGTAGAGTATACTTTCAGTGTGTGGCCTTCATCATGCAATGTTCTGTGTACTCTATCCCCTTAAGATTTTAAGGATGCGACAGCAGCAGACATTTTATGATATTTCATTTAACTGCTGCTTCATTTAGCTGATTTTTAAAATAACTGCTTATGCAGCAGAGTTTTCATTTGAGTTATGACTGATATCCTATGAGAATAAGATTGACATCCTAACTTTTTTCATGCTCTTCTTCAGGAATGTCTTTATCTATGTCTATTCGTGGAAGATGACTATATTCTTTTTCATTGTTCCTTCTATTTATTTTGATAAACAGACCAAATCTTTTTTTTAATCATAGAAACTTAAAAGATAAAGACTCTATTCTCCTTCTAGCTGAAAAGTCAACAATGGCACTGAAGATGGTTGCAAAATTCAATATGATTGCCAATGTAGTTTGGTGTGGAATTGCATAGTTACTGCATTGTGTTATTTTATACAAAGGTAGTCCTACTCTGTATTTTAAACTTAGTTTAATGCTACATTTTTGGTTATGTAAATTGTCAGTAAGGTAACTGAACTTTTAGCTATGCTCAGCGGTTCTTTTGTGGAAAAACAGAGCCTACCAGACCAAAATCTCCAAAGCATAAACATCCTGCACATAGTAATTCATGAAACTTAGCCCTTAAGGCAGGGAGGGAGGGTGGGGAAAATGGATTTAATAGAAAGGTTGTTTCCATCTTCAGTATGAAAGTGTAATATTAGAAATCCTTATTCTTCTTGTTTTGGTTGTACAGAGTCCGTAATAAAAAAAAATTACATATTTTACTCCATGTTTTCCAATATGTCCAAGGGCACAGATATTCAACCAAGATATTTATATTCCAACAGATTTATACTATTGCTTTTCATGTGTGTTTCTTGAACACATATAATATGTCCTTTTTCCTTTTTCCAAGTAATTGGAAAAAAACCTTTTGAATGGGCTTTTAAACTCATTAATATTGGATAAAGTTACTTTGATTTGATCCTTATATCAATTTATAAATTAACTGAGGAATAAATAGCATATGTATCAGGTTTCCAAGTGATGAAATCCATTTAAAAAGAAAAGAACGAAGTCCATCTTTCAAAACAAATTCTTTTATTTAGGAAAGCATCAAATTGGTAAAGTGGCAAGCCCAAAACCCTTCCCCCATGACTGCCACAGAGAAAGTAAGAAAAAGAATATATACTAAACCTAACTAAAATGGCTACATATATGTCAATTTCGGGCTTGACAATATGCTTAGTCCATCTGCTTTCGATCCCTATTCTGTTTCTGTTAAAAAAATAGGCATTATATTAACATCATCAGTGGAGTACAGACACCTCATCCATAAAACCTCTAGACAAAATGGAGTAGCCTGCCCATATTTTCAATCTATGTGCCAAATGACAGAGTAAAATTTTATGTTTTTTTTTAATCCCTTCCTGAAATTATAGAGGGGAATACTTTAATTCTTGAAGATCTGAATAGGATTAATTTCCCATTTAGGGATCAAACCACTTCATTTAAAAGCCACAGCACTAAACTCCCGCAAAATATTTCAGACTATATGTCACTATTTTCTATCAATAAAGAGAAAGTTGGAATTGAGATGGTATATCTATTCAGTAATAGATATGTATTAGATTACTAGCTCATAATTAACCAATTTTTGAGATATGGAAGTGATAGATCATTAGCAGATCCCAACCCAGTAATTGTAAGACTAAACAGAGGAACTTCCAAACCAAAAAGTGGTCAAACGTTTTGTGGAAATTACTCATCACATTGTGAACTTCACCTGCCAAGACTGAGACAGAGTCTTAGAGAGGTTTCTCTAGGCATTTACATCTCTGTAGTTTTTTGGATTTTCATCCACCTTGACCATATGGAGAGGTGAAAGATGTACAGAATTGAGGGGTGGTGGTGAGTAAATCCCTTGTTTTTATTTGCAGTGATGGAAACCCTGATTATGCCATTGAAGAAAGAAGGAAAAGAGCAAGAAAAGGCAAACATGGTCTCCCTCGAATTAGGAAGACAATTGCAATACATACCCAATAGATTCCCATTTTGCTGCCAATATAAAATGGCAAAACTGAGGGAGCAGATGACTGGGGCATTTATGTTGTGAGACCAGGGACAATATATGCTTTAGTGATTGATTAGTATCCTTGATAATTTTAAGACTTGTGGACTTCAATTTCCATTTGCTGGCTGTGGAATTCTGGAAGTTGAAAGGAAAGGAGTCTTAAAGGTGCCAAGGTTAGACACCTCTGGCCTAAGCCATAAAATCTTCCCATGCTTCAATGTTTTCATGTTACATCCTCTACCACAGTTCCTTATGGTACTATTATTTTTGAAGATCCTGTTTTTAAACTCATTATATTAAAAACACTACAGTGAAGATTTTAACCTAATGAATTCTCAGCAGCAGCAGCAGAACAGTGATGTCAATTTACTAAGAGCATCTATTTGACAAGCTCTTCTCCTAGATGAAGAATGTGGCATGCTGTCAATGCATTGTGATATGACTTGTCAGAACTACACAGGTCAAATTGTTCTCTTTCTCCAGAGCAGCTATGAAGGAATCTGCTACTTGTTCCTTTTCCTGTTGACACAAAGGGCTGTTTCCTATAATCAATCCTGGCACTAAAATGATAAACCCTTTCTTGCTTTCTGATTTAAATATCTTAGAATAATGATAAAGTGCACCGCCAAATGTGCCTGAAATGTGATTTTAATGAACACCAAGTTATCCATGCTATAGAAAGCACCATTTTTATTATTTTTAAGGTAACGTACAAGGTAGCATGCATTTTATTCTCACAACTTTAGCTAATCCATGGTCAACTTTATTTACCTCAGATCCTTATTCAGCCATAAAACCTACAATCTAAATTTCTGTCCAACACACTAAGACCAGGATGCAAAACGTCTGTGCACATATTACATAGCCAACTTCTTTTTTTTGCAGACCACAGAGCCCACCCATCCTGTAATTGCACTGCCAAAATGTGACATGAAATTGCTGAAATCCACATTTTTAAAAATTGCAAATAGTTGAGCTAAGCCCCAGGCTTAATGTATCAAGGAGATAGATAGATAGATAGATAGATAGATAGATAGATAGATGGATGGATGGATGGATGGATGGAGGGAGGGAGGGAGGAGAGAGAGAGAGAGAGAGAGAGAGAGAGAGAGAGAGAGAGAGAGAAACCCACACAACATCTGACCTAAATTTTTAAAATAAGATTTGTTATTGTTCACTTATCCTCTTTGGTAATGTCAATCCCCCAATGTGTCAGGGGAAAAAATGACCAAACAGAATTTTGGAATGATTTGCTTTTGCATCTGGCAACTTTTCTAACCCAAATATAAACTCCATTTGAGATGCCTCCAGGCTGTTTTGATTATTTGTAGAGCTGTTCTTTCCTTCCTTGCCATTCTTCCTGGTGGTAAGAGCAGAGCTGAAGTAAGCAGGGATGAAATTGATTAGAATAAAGTAGCAATAGACTAGCTGGAATTGTCTTTCCTCTCAGTAGGCTAGACAGAAAAAGCCAGGGAACAAATCAGCTGGGCTACAATGCACTGTCCATTTTGGAAAGAGTAACTGCCTGGCAGAGGACAGGCCACATCCATTAAAACAATGGGGACACATCAAAATTCCATTCAGTTGCAAACTCATTGTTATGATGTCACTTGGTCATCTAGAGCAGTGGTCACCAACTGGTGGTCTGTGGACCACTGGTAGTCCACAAAAAATTATTTGCATTTTTATATTGCACTAAATCAGGGGTCCTCAAACAATGGGCCCGGGGCCAGATACGTGCAATGAACATTTGTGTTGCTGCAGAGAGCCTCCCCCTTTGGGGTCTTTTTGTGAGGGTCGGAGGGGGACAGAAATTCCAACTTGAGGTCTGCTTCAGCTTCCTGGTGTGGGGCTTTGGGCAAAGGCTGGAAGTGTTGCTGGTGGCAAAGACATGGAAGGCCTCATTCCGTGCATCATAGCCTGGAACTGGCTGACCATCTCAGCCCACTGAGCCTCCAGGCGCCAGTACCTAGCCTTGCATTCCTGCAGGTCTTCCCTCTGCTTGGAAAGCCTATGTAGAGTCCGATGAGGCACCCCTCAATGTAAGTGACATCGAGTTGGCCATGCCCAACAGTCACATGGCCACCTAGCCACTCCCATCCAGCCAGTCATTAGGCAGATCATATTAGTGGTCCACAGAATTTAAAATTATGAATTTAGTGGTCCCTGAGGTCTGAAAGGTTGGTGACCCCTGATCTAGAGCAGGGTTTCTCAATCTCAGCAACTTTAAGAAGTATGAACTTTGGTTCCTAGATTCTCCTAGAATGACTGGCTGAGAAATAGTGGGAGTTGAAATCCATATCTCTTAAAGTTGCCAACACTCAGAAACATGATCTAGAAAGGTTCACTGCACACAAAAACCAGGGCTACATCTTTGTCAAAAAGTTGCAAAATTTTGGCATATGGCTGAAAAAAAAACCATGCTACTGCTAAGACCACTAAGTATCACCAGTTCTTGAACTTGGAGATATCTCTTCATAGGATTTTCTCTCAAAATATCTGAGACTTATAGAAATGTGCCATGTGTGACTTGAATAACACTTGATTCATTCCTTACTCTGATAAGACTCGTTTGCTTTACAAGTGCCTCTCCTTTGTTTTGTCTCCTACAAGGATAAGATATTAACATATGTAGGCTTTCAGGTTGCTTAAAGGTCACATTAGACCTAGGACTTAAAATGCTGTGTTTGTACATTATACTGAACCCCAAATTGGCAAAGTGCATGTTTCACCCAGCATGTTATATGCCTAGCCTGTGTGGTTGGTCTGGTGTCTTGTTCAAACCCAAAACATTGAATTAGTTTAATAAACCATGATTCACTTAACCATGGGTAAATAGATATGGGATCAGATATATAGGCTGTATTCCCACACTGCAAAGATCATCACATAGTCAGTTTGCATTTGGTACAGCAGTTTATTTACTTAAGAGTTGAATCCAAGCACAATTTGTCTAGTTTTGACTCAATGTAATGTATAAACCTACTCCAAAAAGGAAGTTAAAGTTGATTTTGAATAAGAAACATCAAGTATTGCTGTTTTATAAATTCTGACTTATTTTGACCACCACTTGCCTGAATTTAGAATACTAGCGTATTCTAGGTTTATTTGCTCTATTGATTTCTTTTCATTATAAGCAGAAGTAATGCCTGAAAAAGTCACAATTACTTTGACTTCTCTTCAAAACTGATTGTGATTTGTTCCTTGTTTGTTCAGCAAAGCACAATTCAAACCAGTATAATAAGTCCAAATATAACTTAAAACTATATGAAATGGAACATACTAATGGACTGATTGAGGCCATCTGATGACATGGTTTCCAGCTCACAAAAGTATTTGCCACAATAAACTTTCAGGTTTTCAAAATGTTGCTTATCACAGCGTACACTTGGATATAAACTGACTAGCACAGTGGAAGACCATGACCAATGGCTCTCTTCCATTGCCAATTTGGGTTCTCCTCTTTAGTGATGCCTTTTAAGGCAGGAACATGCAATGATGTTGAGGGTTCTTATCTCCTTGATGGTTCTTTCTTTAAAGTTACTGTATTTATAGCTCATATGGCAAATGAACCCTTGACAGTCAGATGGTTAAATGCATAGTTTGACTAATCCAATAACATAGTCCACCTGTCTTTGTCTTCTTCATTCTCCAAGTGAACTTACAGGTGTCTGAAGGTAAGAGCTAAAAGCATTGTATGTGTCTGTTGTGTTTCCACTTAGCAATGCAGCTGCAGGCAAACAGAGTTTCCCTCACCCCTACCCTACAGTCTGTGAGAAACATGAAAATGCACAATATATTTTCCTTTTCCCTTCCTGGAAAAGCTATGGGGTTTTTACATTTCTGAATAGATAACCGTTATGCTGCATAAGTTGTATCTCAGCACAGCTGTATTTTTGCCATAGTTATGGAGTAATCAAAGGCTAACTATGCAGATCATGAACTGCCAGGTAGTAAGACTGCAGGCTTATAATTCAATCCAATATTCATCTACTCAGAAGCAAGATCTTTTCAATTAAATGGCACTTAAGTGTGCAAAGGTGCAGAGGGCTACAGTTTTTACTCCTATTAGGGACTTTCAATGGTCATAAACATAAACAGAAGCACCCTTTTAATAAGGCTGCTTGAAAAAACGACAGTCCTTGAAATACAAGGAAAAATGTTTCATCTGTTTCTAGTTATTGTGTTTTTCTAACTCAGCTTTGAAAAATATTTTTCCTTCAAAGTGGCTGATCTTTCCAAGTTCTCCTGTATTTCCAAGTTCTCCTGTATTATGTGGTGTTTGTTTTCTGCACAGTAAAGGAAAAATCTGAACATTTATTTCTCAGATTTCTACACTGCCCATCTCACCTAAAGGGAGGGCACATTTAATGAGAGATAGTGTTATGGAGCATTAAATGTGCTGTACTAGGAGCAAGGAGACCATGAGTTCTGGTCCTCTATTAGGTGTAGAAGCCAAGGAGGTGATTTTGAGCCAGGTACACTGTCAGATCTAGCCTGGGTTTCTGAAAAACATCTCAGAAGAAGGCATTGAAAACCACTTCTGAAAATGTCTATGGAGATTTTCAATCATCCAGTTCATAGTTGTCCCAAAAGTGCTTTTTTCAAGAGGCAACTGGATTTCTGTTTTTTCTTTGAAGACATTTCCCTTCTCATTCAAGAAGCTTCTTCATCTATTCTTCTTCAGAGCTGAAGAAGCTTCTTGGATAAGAAGCAAAACGTCTTCAAAGAAAAACCAGAAAGTCCAGTTACCTCTTGAAAAAACACCTTAGGGACACTTCTGAATACGTTGCCAAGAAAACTGTGTGTAGTTGTCTGTATGATTACATGGACTCAACACTGACTTGAAGAACTACAATAATATTTAATGTATGCTATGTTCTTCTACACTGCAGCTTAAGTTCACTGGTTAAAGGCATAAGGCTAGGAAATGGAAGATTGTGAGTTCTAGTCCTACCCAGAAAATCATCTGGGTGACTTTGGAGTAATCACTCTCAGCTCTCTGAAGGAAGCAAAGGGAAACTATTTCTGTAAAATGTTGCCTATAAAAATGCATGGACTTGTCCAGACCATTCCCTGGGATCAAGAACAGCCTAAAGCAGGGTTGTCCAACCTTGGCAACTTTAAGACTTGCGAACTTTAACTCCCAGAATTCTGATACTTGAAGTCCACAAGTCTTAAAGTTGGACAACCCTGACCTAAAGTATAAAAATGTTTCTCTAGGGCATTAGATGCCTTACCTTGGTAGTTCCTACTACCTCTAAAAATGGTTGTTTGGGGGTGGGGTGGGGTCCATTCCTTTGCAAACTTAGCAATTTCTTCACATCAAGTAAAATATAGAAAAGGAAAAAGTGATTACTCTTTGATTGTACGAAATGGAACAACATTCTTGGGGGGAGGGACACTTTGAATTTTCCCTTTGCAACTATTTGTCAAACTGGAAAGCTTTGTCAATATTTCTCAAATTATGAAATAAAAAGGTAACACATCTACTTTTAGCACTTTGATATATGTTCCCTGATGGTGTTTCCCAATGCCCGGCAAAGATGATTGTTACTCCAACATTCTTGTGCTGGAAAGAAGTCGTGCTGCCAAGAAAGGTTTCCACCACCAATTTTTGTGAGATTTTTTTTGAAATACACTTTGTGCTATCTTTGTGCAAAAACAGCACCCAGAGCTGCCAAACATCCATGATGAAATGCTTTGCATAGCACATTGCCTTTTAAAGTGATCTCAAGAGGCTACTATGTTTAGTTTGTCAAAGATGTTTATACTGTATGGGAATTTAGCATGGTTATTTATGAGTATTTCCTGACACTGTAAATGAACATGGCAATTATTTTTCTGTATATTATGTATAGCACTCCTATAGCTAAAAATACAGAAAAAGACAAGATTTGACATTTTACAGATTTAACTCCATTATAATAAATGAAAATAGAAACAAACCAATTATTGGGGAAAGTTTTCACCACAATGGTTGGTGCTTAAAAATAACACCCTTTACTGTAAGTCTCACAATCTAATTCTATTGCACAGTGTTATTTATGCATATGATCTCTACAGTAAATGTCCTTGTATGATATTATGTCTAGAACATTAAATCCAATTTCAAATCTGTGAGAGTTTGAGGTTTCTATCTATCAGAATTTATGGGGAAGAGAGAAGTGTTTTTTAGAGTTTGCCTTCACATTAACTTAACTGCAGCACATTCTCTGTTAAGATCTTGCCTTCATCTCATCCCAGGCCTACAGCTGAGACAGTGTAAAGTAGTATTCAGTAGTCCCGGTTTTGAGTAATATTTGTTCTCTTCTCTGGATCCAGTTTAGGGTTAATCAGGAGTTGAAATCTGCATAGCTTAAGCTGTTGTGGGCATCCCCTCTTCTAGAGAAGGAAGCTCCTATTTTATTGTTTAGATTCTATTTATTGTACTTGGAACTGCTCAGAGTCATTCTGGAGTTGCACACCACCCAATTGAATAAAATAAATAAATACAGTCACAATCTTTTGCTCTCTATGGCCATTTAGATATGACACTCTTTACTTTGGCAGAGCCATTTGCTTGGGCAATGCCTGACTGACACATTCTTATCAAACCTAACATATTCAAAGATATGGGGCTTTTTTTGAAAGAGCTCTAGACCTATGATTAAAGACAAGACCAGCCTTCCACCCCTCTCCTTGATTGGTTGATTTAAGTAAGGAAAGAGAACGAGGTTCAGCTAGCTGTTACCAAGACATTACAGATTTTTGGCTGCTTCTGCTGACAAGTGGTTTCACTTTTTCCTATTTTTACTACTAAGGGGAAGAGGGCACCATTTTGCCTATTTCATGAACAATGTCAAGATGCTTTTAGCCACAGCAACTCAGGTGCCAGGACCAGCTTCCTGGCCAATGATGGATTTTGCTCTTTATCAATGCTTCCCATGCTTCACCATTTAACTTTCTTCTACGTGCAACCTCTTGACCAAGCTATTTTTGGACAAGGGTTTAGGGTTGTTTTGTGTTGTCCTGCATTAAAACTATAAAGATAAATTTGTAACTGCCCATGATCAATCAATAATAAAGCCCACCACAATTGCCCCAGCAGACAGTGTGATATATTGTGGAACAATGCCCTCAGGGAAACCCCAGAGACTTTCTGTGTGCAACTCATCATGTGTTGACTATAGAAATAGTTTACCTTTGAATTTATAAATAGTTTCATATTTGCTCACTGAGAATGTAATTGTGACATACTTTTTAACATTTTTGCTATATGCTAAATACATAAATAACAATTTTGTTGTTGTTAGTTGCAAAGTCATGTCCAATCCATTGCGCCCCCATGGACAACATTCCTCCAAGCCTTCCTGTCCTCTACCATCTTCTGGAGTCCATTTAAGCTCACTGCTTCAGTGACTCCATCCAGCCACCCATTCTCTGTTGTTCCATTCTTCTTTTGCCCTCCATCATTCCCAGCACTCAGCTCTTCTCCAGTGAGAAGAACCTAACTATAAAGAGATGTTAACTCACTGGCTTAACTACGAAGTAGAACAGAAATCGACAATAAAAGCAGTGTAAAGCAGAGATTGCAGAAAATCACTTTGATGCAGCTTTCTGACTGTGCCCTAAACATTGTATTTGTTTGCTTTCAGGTGAAACTAATTATTTCTAGACTTAGGTATCTAGACTTGCTCTAGATCAAGTTGTAAATTGATCTATAAATCAGTTTGGGCTTCTGTTCGGATAGAAAGTTAGAGTTCTATTTGATGACACATCTTCTTCTATGATCCACATTTTTCCACTAAAATCCTATTTATATTCATTCATCTCAAATAAATAACCATATCTATTTGTTATGGAGGAAAATATATATATCTGTAATGTGCTCTTAAAATATGATTCATTAGGTCAATCAAAATAATTTAAATCCTTTTGTTCACTGGTAGTTATTTTCTGTAGAAAATATAAGAGGTTGTAAATTGTACTGAAATATTGAACAGTTTTGAATTGTTTTAGCTTGAAAATATTATATGGCATAATAACATATATTCAGAAAACCCTTTACGGTGATATATTTTTCATTTTAATGAAATGTATTTTTCTATCCATATTTTGTAGACATTCCATTAAAGTGTTTCTAAGGCTTAAATTTAAAACCTTAGAATAGGACCACATCATGTTTCATTTTCAGTATTGATTTTGATTATTTCTTTGAGTTGTTAAGAGAGATGCTGTAGTACTTTTATGTTGTATTAGGAGAAAAGTAGATTACATGGATTTCAAATATTGTTGCTGATACTTTAGGTGTGGCAAAATATTTTTATGTCAACAATAGAAGATATATGCAAAAATGATTATATACTTGAAATGTTGCACATTAGGAATGAATCAAGAAATACAGAAGGCAGATCTGACCATTTCAATTTTGATGGTTCTCTACAGGCTGAATGAGATTCATCAAAGATAATAACCAAACAGCAGAGGTGGTATTCAGCAGGTTCTGACCAGTTCTGGAGAACCAATAGCGGAAATTTTGAGTAGTTTGGAGAACTGGCAAATACCACCTCTGACTGGAGATTTTACAGTATCCTTCCTCTGCCACGCCCACCAAGCCACGCCCACAGAACCGGTAGTAAAAAAAATTGAATCCCACCACTGCCAAATAGGGCATTCCTTATTCAAGAAAGCAGAGCAAAGCCTTTTGTTTAATGAATGGGGTACAAGAGATACAGGTTTTACAGACATTTTCTTGGTCTGCCAGAGTTCTTCTTCCACTAAAGTTAAAAACTAAGCGGCATTTTCTGCTGGGTTTTTTTTGTCATTTTCTATCCTGTCTAAGCCTGCTTTCTATAGACCAGAATTTCTATAAACTGCCTGTCTTGTACATTGAATTCCTCAGCTGGCAAAGCATGTATTAGACCTCAAAATGGCAGATTTGGTGTCACACTGCAACCACTATCCCTTTTGTACATCTATGAAACTTCTATGAATGGCCATATTTCTTATTAAGGCTTTATATTTTCTTCATTACATTGTGTTAGGTGTAATCTAGTGGATTTGATTTCAGAGTAGCACGATGATTGCACCCAGTTGCTGTGATCAGTAAAAAAAAATTTATGGCTTGATATTATGAGTGAGTCATGAGACTATGGCTTGTTCAACAAATCATGCTTAAAACTATCCATGAGCTTGATTGTTATGTGAATCCAGGACTGGTCTGAAAAGATATGTGGATGAAGTATGCAAGCATTCTGGTTAGGTTCTGAATGAAGATTTCTGATTGATCTGGCCCAAATTCCCTTAAATGAAGAAGAAACGGTAATGGCTGCCCTAGTTTAAAATATGTAATTTTCAACTGCATCCTTGGATAAAATTCCTAGTAAATAAAAGCAAATAGAAATAAACTGGGCATTTTTCATAGTCAGAAAGTTTAACATAGATTTTTAATAATATATTTGATTTTAAAAATAGAAACTAATAGCTTTTCTTTTCTTCTAGAGGAATACAACTTCAGAGATTAAATATCCATCTATTCTTTTTCAGACTAGAGAAAAAAGCATTAAAAGAATGGCAAAACTCCCTAGGGAACCCATGTGCCTTTCTGAGTGGAAGAGGGGGCTACCTATGAAAAACAATTCCTATTTCATCCTCTTTAATTTCCATCAAATACATTTCCAGTTTTAAAAGTTGCAGTTATGCTTCTTTTAGGCCTTTGGCAAGTGGGTTTGTGGGTAATTATGGGTACACACTGACATATGATCCATCATACTTGTTATTCCAAGATTTGTAGGAAACCTCACTGCAGCCATTGTTTTAAAACAAACATAGATGTGTTACAGTCCTAGTCCTACCAACTAGTGCTTGCTCAAGAACTTTAAGGTTTATTATGTTTGTCCTGGAAAGTTTTCAGCAAGATCAACACATTTGTCACTTCATAACTGATTCTTTTAAAACTTGAGCTACATCCAGTAATAATCACTTACTGAATGAACTTTGATCTGCCTCCTGACATACTGAACTCCCACCCAACCCAGTTGCTACATGATGGAATGTATATCTGTTGGAGGCTACAGAATCACTGTAGCTGATTCTTAACTAAATTGATTACTGATCCTAAACCAATACTTTAAGCATGTATCTACTGTTATTAAGACTCTGGTTATTGTGAGAATTGTAGGATGCAACCATTTGAGAAGATAGCCATTTTTCTGTTGACATTTGTTTTTGTTTTTGTTTTTAATAAAAATTACATACAAGAGCCTGAGAATTTAAGCAAAAGGGTGAGGGGCTCTCAGCAGTTTCATTCCTTGAATGGAAGTTAATAAGAGAACTGGAATCTTTTCCTTGGGAGAAACAAAAATAACATTTGTGACAGTGTGGAAAGTTGAACAGAAAAGTAGAGAGAAACATTTCATCATCTAGTCTCTGCTCCTTCCCAATGGGATCTCCTATTGTTGTTTTTATTTTTTAAATGGGGAGGAATAGGCCCTGTATATAGTAATAACAATGTCACAAATGTGCTGGAAATCATGCAAAGGAAGTACAAGCTTTCTTCTTCAAGTTGTAACATATTTGGTAAGAAGAGTCATATAAGCTGTGGTCCTGATTGCTTTCTCTCTCTGTTGCCTAGCAACTGGAAGAAAGCAGGGGCATCTAAAGAGACCCCCAGAAAAGGCAGGATAGCAGCTGCAACCATGTGATGGAAGCCCAGCCCATTTTTAAATACATAAAATATATACATGGGTATATGTTCAGTTCTTAAATCTGTTTGATCTACTCCCATACTAGGAAAAGAAGGTGTTTAAAATTGGTTGCTGCTGCTTTACATTTTGTTCCTAATCGCTGCTTTGTACCAAGCTGTCAAGGTCACAATTCTAATTACCTTGTTCAGATCTTATGCCAACAGACGTTGCTCCACTCCTCTCTCCCCCTTCCTTCCCGAAATACAGTGCTCCTAACTAGTGTACAAAGTCCATTGCATTCCGTTTTAGTCTTCATTAAAAAAGCAATGGTTGAGTGCCAGGAAGTGCCTGGAGGTGTAACCACCCTACCAGAATGCTATATGTTCGTTCACCTTACCCGTTATCCTGATCAGACCAATATTGTCCAGAAAACAAGCTAATGCCTCTTGTCCCAGTCTTTCAATGCCCTGGTGCAAAGTCTAAAATTTGTTGCTTAGATATGGAGTGGTTTCTACATGGCTATTGGCCATTAGTTAAAATGTGGATACCAAGGAACACCTGTCCCGTCATGAACCTGTCCAGCTGTTAAGATTGGTAAGCAAAGATCTTGTAACCATCCCCAGCTACAGAAGTCCTTTTTTTCCCTTTGGGCACAGGTAGTCCTTGAGTTATGACCACAATTCAGCCCAAAATGTATGCTGCTAAGTAAAACATTTGTTAAGTGAGTTTATGAGTTTTCTTGTTACGATTGTTAAGAGAATCTTTGCTTTTGTTAAGTCAGTAAATGGTTGTTGAGTGAATGTAGTATTCCCATTGACTTTGCTTGTCAAAAGGTCGCAAAACTGATCACATGACCCCAAGGCACTGCAACCGTCATAAATATGAATCAGTTGCCAAGCATCTGATTTTTGATCATGTGACCCTGGGGATGCTGCAATGGTCGTAAGTATGAAAAATAGTCATAATTCACTTCTTTTCAGTGCCATTGTAAATTTGAACGGTCACTAAATGAGCTGTTGTAAGTACTAGAGAATCTTCTCTGACATTGCCTCAGCCACCTTTTAAAAGGGCACACTTGTCTCCCCCCCACTCTCTGTGTTCAGAAAATCTGTAGAGGCAGAATTTCCCTCACTAGACTTTCAATGGTTAATTGGTTTTAGTGTCAGTTTTACAATAATTTAAATCTTTCCTTTTTTTAAGAAAAATATTTTCCTTTAAAAAATATAACTGCACTGAGTACTTACCAGAAAATAAGTGGTTAAAACAAACTGAAACAAAGCCTTGACTTTCCTCAGAAAGATTCCTTTTTATGACATCATTCCAGAGGTGGTATTCAGCAGGTTCTGACCAGTTCTGGAGAACCGGTAGTGGAAATTTTGAGTAGTTCGGAGAACCGGCAATTATCACCTCTGACTGGCCCTGCCCCCATCTATTCTCTGCCTCCCGAGTTCCAGCTAATCGGCTTTTGTTGCCCTGCACAGGAGAATGGAGCTGGAAAGCAGGTTAGTGGGATGGGGAGGGAATCCGTGGTGGCATTCTACCAGTTCGGTACAGTTTGGCTGAATTGGTAGCTCTGAGGGTCATCTGTGATCGAACCTGTTTGCTCCAACGATCAGCTGCTGGGCCCTCCCAATTGCCCCAGTTCTATACTGACCTTTATTTCCTGGTTTTGAAGTTCAGCTGCTTTGCGCAGCACGGCGGATTGCTGCACATCAGCTGTTGAAGACACAGGGAGAGTGCAGGATTGCAGGAGAAGGTCAGTAGAAACCCTCTGTGTCAGTGGTGGGATTCAAAAGTTTTTACTACCGGTTCTATGGGTGTGGCTTGGTGGGTGTGGCAGGGCAGGATACTGTAAAATCTCCAGACAGTGGTGGTATTTGCCAGTTCTCTGAACTATTCAAAATTTCCACTACTGGTTCTTCAGAACTGGTCAGAACCTGCTGAATACCACCTCTGCTCTGTGTGCATGTGCAAAGCATGCCCACCAAGCCACACCCACAGAACCATTGCTAAAAAAAATTTGAAACCCACCACTGGAGGGAATGGGATTTTGCAGTAACCTTCCCCTAGGAGAGGGGAGGCAATGGAGATGTCAGTGTTCGAGCAAACCTCCATTCCAATCAGTAACTCCGAGACAAACATATCTCAAAATACCTTTATTAGAATAGCACCTGGCACATCTGCGGAATCCCAAATCTAAAAGTTTTAGGGCTTTCCACAAATTCCCAAACTACAAATCCATCCCCCCTTGGTCGTCATCACACCACATGGCCCAATCATGATCCATCCAAAAGTAAGATCCTTATTTCACTCTGCACCATACTGAATGACCTTGAACTAACAGAAGAATTTTATTTAGTCTACTTGATTTAATTTGATTTGATTTATTTGGATTTATATGCCACCCTATCTCCAGAGGGACTCAGCGCGGCTCACACAAAAATATACATACAAATATTTTAAAAAGTATTAATCCAATCCAAATAACCGATAAAATTCCACGCTAAAATGCCCAATTAAAACCCCCAGTCTCCCTCAATCCAGGCCGGCCTGTGAAAACAGCCAGGTCTTTAGATCGCGGCAGAAAGAACGCAGGTCGGGAACCAACCATAACCCCAGGGGCAGCTGGTTCCACAGGGTGGGTGCTCCCACAGAGAAAGCCCTACCCCGGCCTTCTCAACTGACAGGAGGAGGCCCTGCTGGTGGGAGCGCACTGGCGATTGGAACTCGATGGTGGCAGGAGACGCTCCTGCAAGTACCCCGGACCCAAGCCATGTAGGGCTTTATAGGTTAACACCAGCTACTTAGAGCTACTTAATTGAATTCACCTCCCTCCCACTTTCTCAGGCTTCCAAAGCTGACAGGAGATTTTACAGTACCCTTCCCCTGTCAAGTCCACCAAGCCACGCCCACAGAATCGGTAGTAAAAAAATCTGAATCGCACCACTGCATCATTCAAATTTCATAATACTTCACCTAGGGAGAACATGCTTTCATCATCCCTTTCCCCTTAGAATCATAGGGCTGGAAAGGATCTTGGAAGTCCTAGTGATATAGGAAAGCCTTGGTGGTGCAGGCTGTTAAACACCTAGCACTTAGCTCCAGCTGTCTGCAATTAGTGCAGGCTCGAATCCCACCAGGCTTAAGGTTGACTCAGCCTTCCATCCTCCCGGGGTAGGTAAATTGAGGACCCAAGATTGTTGGGGGCAATAAGCTGACTTTGTAAAAAATGCCGCTTGGGGGGGCACAAAAGCCCTAGTAATAAGCAGGCATATACAATAGAATGAAGGCTATTGCTGAGCACATTGGGTTGTGCTCCAAAGATTGTAAGCTGCCCTGAGTCTCCGGAGAAGGGCGGCATATAAATGTGAATAAAAAAAATAGCATTATTGTTGTATCCCATTCAGCAGTATCAGGAAGGCAAGTCTCACTTATTTTCTAGACCATCTCATAGAAATAAATACTGCATGTGCTTAGAAATGGAGGAGAACACTGGAGAGAAAGAACTCCTTAATGTCCCACTAGTTAAAATCAATGAATTTTAATAGTAGCTATCCCTGTTTTCTTCTCAAAGGGTAAAGACTACGACTCTAGATTTTAAAAAAGAAAGATGACAGTGAAAGAGATACAGACACTGTAAGCCCTCCATCTAACTGTGATTTGAATTTTTGCAATTCTAATTAGCGAAAAACTGGTTAAATGCATATGAATGGTGGGACCAGTGTGGCAAAGAATAGAGAAGAGCTGGTTTTTCTTATCAGAAAATGTATTCAGTAGCCTTCCAAGGACAATTTAAGCTCAATAGGGTTGTTCTCACATTAACTTGGAGGAAAGTCAGATCATGGGCCATGTTTGGGAAAAGACATAGAAGAGAAAGAAAGGGGATGACAAATGGGAACAACAAATTTGATGCTGACATATCTGCCAGCTCAGTGATGAATGAAATCATCAATTACAGTCTAACTGTAATCGGAAAAAAAAATATATTGGTAGTTACTTTTTCAGTGGTGTTGTAACTTTGAATGGTCACTAAATGAACTATTGTAAGTCAAAGACTACCTGTATTTCCCAGGCTTTTTAAACAAACTCTGATCATTTCATATTTTAATTCATATTGTTTTAGATGTTGACTATTGATATTCCTCAACTTACATTTAGTGATAGTTTGAAGTTATAACAGCACTGAAAAATGTGACTTATGGGTGTTTTTTAACACGTATGATAGTTGCAGCTTCCCCGTGATTGTGTGATTAAAATTCAGATGCATGGAAATGGTTCATATTTATGATGGGTCATGTGATCCCTCTTCTTGGCCCTCTGACAAGCAAAGTCAATGGGGAAGCCAGATTCACTTTAACAATCCTGTTACTAATTTAAGAACCGCAATGATTCACTTAAAAACTGTTACAAGAAGGGCTGCAAAATGAGGCAAACCTCACTTAAATATCTGACTTAGCAACCATAAATTTAGGGCTCAATTGTGGTCATAAGTCAAGAACTGCCACTTTGCTGCTGCCTAGTTTGATATGTCTTATTTATTTTCCTTTTTGGTGTGTTTGTTATAAACCACCCAGATAAGCTATTGTGAGGTTTAAAAATTTTTAGAAAAGAAAGGGAAGGGGAAGGGAGAGGAGGGAAGGGAAGATTTAATTCATTGAATTCTGGGACATATGGCCCTTGCCCATCCTTGTTGTCTACCACTTTTCACCAAGATCTGGATGAAGGAAGGCTGCTCTAGAGATTGGATTCCTTGGCAAAGGACAGTAAAGAATGAACAATCCAATATCACCATCCTTTGTTATCATCATTTGCTAGACCAATACTCAAATACAGCTCATCAGTCTGGAACTCACATTACATATGTGATATTAACACAGTTGAGAAAGTCCAGAAATATTTCACAAGAAGAGTTCTCCACTCCTCTGCTCATTGCAGAATACCTTATGCCACCAGACTTGAAATTCTAGACCTAGAAAACCTAGAACTATGCTGTCTTCAGTCTGATCTAAGTATAGTATATAAAATCATACATTGCAATGTCCTACCGGTCAATGAATACTTCAGCTTCAACCACAACAATACAAGAACACACAATAGATACAAACTCAAGGTTAACCGCACCAAATTTGATTGCAGGAAATACGACTTCAGGAACAGAGTGGTCAATGTCTGGAATACGCTACCCGACTCTGTGGTTTCTTCCCCAAACCCCAAAAACTTTAACCTTAGACTGTCCACTATTGACCTCACTCCTTTCCTAAGAGGTCTGTAGGGGGTGTGCATAAGCGCATCAACATGCCTACCATCCCTGTCCTATTGATTCTTTTATTTTTATTTTTCTTATATGTATCCATTCCTTGTATTCATAACTATGTTTATACTTATACCTATTATCTTGTAAGCGATTGACAAATCAAATACATAAATAGATAAATAAATAATCCTCTAGTTTATGACCTTAACTAGGTAAATAAAGGTTAATAAAGAAGAGGGCGTGGACACATAAGCAAATATTGAAAAACTTGATTTGTGAACTTCTCGCTCTCTTTCTGATGTTTCAGTCAGGGTATTGCTTAGAAAGAAAGATTTCAAATGTTTAGGCACATCTGCCACAAGGAAATAAATACAGGAGTGGGAAGCCCAATGATGATGATGATAACGATGATGATTGAAAGCACCGTGGAGTGGAACTGATGACAGGGTGATGACTTGAGAGAGAGGTAAGTGTGGAGAGGCGCGACTCCTTCAGAGAATGCCAGCTGCTTTGAGCACAGAGAGTGAGTGTCTCAGTGCTTTTCTCTCCATATATGGTAAAATAATACACAGGGGTTTTTCACTAGGCTGTGAAGGCAGACGCCTGCTTCCACACCACACAGACAGTGGGAAAGGACTCCAGAGTGCACAGATGCAAGGATTCCCTGGCTAACCGCACCCCCCCTTCTCTTCCAGCAGAACACCCGGTTACCCATTCATACATGGATGTGATTCTCCATCCCAGCCCCAGAGGCTGCTACTAATTATCTGCCTGTAAGTACACCTCCCTTTTTTTTGTCCCAAAGAATCTTTGAACCAATCAATGAAACCTGAGAGGTTCTGCTGTAATTAACAAAGCCTGTGCTGTGAGGTTGGACAGGACAGAAAAAACCCTAAGCGTATCCAAATAGGGAATGATTGTCCTTTTTTAAAAACTCCAGACAGGGGGCTGGTGATAGGGCAGGAGTTAATGTGTTTCTTCTTTATCTTCTGAGAAATAGCTCTTTTCTGCTTGTGACAAGTTAGCCAAGGGATTTCTCAGCATGTCATTCATTGTGCACTACAACATTTTTTGCAGCAGATGCTATGCTGAATAAGCCTCAGAGAAGATCAGAAATGGGTGACATCTTGGTTTATTTGTCTTCCTGGAAATATATCCTCTTCCCTAAAGGAACAAAGACTCCTATTAGATTTTCCAGTTGCAGAAGCACAGAAAACAAAGGGTGCCTTGCCTGTTTGCCTTCTCACGATCTCTGTATTACCAGAAAAATTATAGCATTCCCAATTTATCATATAAACATGGAGCAAAGTTTTTCCCCCATTGACCCTTTGACAGCTATACTATTTCTTCTGTAGAACATACGAGTATATATATATATGTTGCAGTCAATACCCATTTTCATGTTTTGTGAGTTGTTTACATATTTACTTCATTGTTAAGCAGGCATCCAGAATGTTTTATGTCTCTCCACCATAGTAGGTGATTCCCACTGCATTTTCCTTTTTATTCAGAATATCCTTGGATTACTACACATGACATTCAAAATCATCTCTGAAGGCTGTTAAAAGAAATTATTATTTGGCTTACCATTCATTATATTTCTTTAGTATCCCCTTTCCCCCAAAGCAAGATAAATTTTGTGCAGAGCTTGAAGGTTTGAAATTCAGTCTATCAAAAGGACTTCATGCTCCATTTAAATCTGGTTAAAAATGTAATCAGTGCATTTAGTCCCTTTGATTTCAACTACAAATTGTCACAATTTGCTTCTGCTAGATTATATTATGGCAATAGAAAAAGCTTCTATAGTACTTTCCTCATTTGTCTAGCACACAGGTATCAAACTCAATTATATCATGTGATATATCGTAATGTATCACTATACTTTTGCCTTTGTGGAGCTGGGATAGGCGCGGCCTGTGCAAGATGCACCTGCCCTGCAGGCCGCCAGTTTGACAGGCCTGGACTCTAGTATTTATAAGGAGATTTATTTGAGTTCAAAATTATTATAATAACAATAACAATATTTTATAAAGAGTTATGCTTTCAAAAATGGCCTTAATATAGTTTGACTATGTCTTCTGAACTAAACTAATGTGTAGACACCACTTAGGGATACTTTCAGATAGAAAAACTGGATTCTCTCCTATAGTTTGAAACTTAACACTGAATGTAGAAAAGAAAAATTATAGCAGCTTGTCCCCACAGCCTTAGAAAACATCTGTGCCCCATGCTCTTGTTGCTGATCAAAACTAGGACTTTCAATTTATTTCATGAGAAGAAAAAGTGCACATTCTAAACATTCCCCAAGTTAAATAACCCAGTATGAGCTGGCCTGCATTCTACCAGATTGAATAAATCACCATAGACTTATAAAACAACCCACACACTCCAAAGAAAGCAGGGTCAGGAGCTCTTAAAATGAGGTCTCTTTTTCCTGTTGTGTAGAGTTGACAAATCTTTAATATGTTTAGTCTTTCTTTTTTTCTTTATGGGGGAAGGAAGCTAATTGTATAAAGAGGAAGGAAGAAGAACGAATGTGCCTGAGATCTTTCTAGAAGTCTCTGGCCAATCTGGTGACTGCCAAGACAATAATCCTTTGATATCCTTTGGTGTGTTTTTTTAAAAGTTTTTATTTCTTTTCCAAAAGCTGATGGATGAAAGAGATACCAAACCTCAGACATTAATAGAGTTTTACTTTAACCTGGCTTATGTCATACTACTGTATTGCTTAAATTGAGCTCATTATTTGACAGAGTTCATAGTTTACATTCTCAGCTAAATCTAAGCAAAATACATTATGGTTTAGCTGCAAAATGCATGACTTGAACCTCTGTAGGCATATGAGTAAGAAATGGAGAGAAATAGAAATCTCATACTGTAAATGACTGAAAAAAATCCTAAAGTGTCTATAAGAATGATCACATGTTGACATCAATCTATTGCCAACTATAAACATTTATACTTTCCAAGTTAGTCATACCCTCTTAGTACAATATATTTTTCCAATGGATGATTGTAACATTTTATACCACTATAAGGGTTGGTTGGTGGCCAAATGCAGAATCAACAATAATTGAAGAAGTTGGTGGCTCTTTTTCTCTGAGCCAGGCACAAAAAGAACTTTTTTTCAAAGCCAACTTGATATTTCCTAACAACAGAATTTTTTAACTGAATCTCATTTATCTACTTAGATTGCAACATCCTAGATAATGTCTCAGTAATTCTTTTCTATTGCCCAATTGCCTTCCTTCGTTTCTTGTTTTGAAAATTTGGAGACAGGATGGGGGTCAGTATGATGAAAGTGAAATGTGTGTGGAATTCAATGACACTGGTGGTTGCTGACATAATTTACACTCTCAGGAGATTCAGTTCTCATCTGATACACTTTGAACTATGAATGTAGCATAACTCGGTTGTCTTCCAATAAAACTGATTTCACTGTAAAAGAAATTGGTTTATATGTAGACAGACATGGTAAATCACGTTTTTCTTCTGATGCAGGTTCAGGGAAAGTGCGATGATTCTTCCAACTGATGGATATCACAACTTGTGCATTAAAGGTATGTCTCCTGCACTCTTGCCCTTAGTATCTTTGTTGTGTTGGAAGGAATATTCTTCTGGGTTCAGTTCCAAGTGGGGAAGAAAGACACTGGAAACATGGAGGCTGTTTGGAAAGATGGTTTAATGGTGGACAGGACCACTTGGCTTGGAGCTCCAAAGTGAAAAGGATGATCACATGCTTCAAGGTGAAGTAAAAGAGAAGGAAGGGCCAAGATGCTGAGAGACACTTATATACGCTCTGTTAGGCCCCACCTTAGTATTTCCTGTTTCTGTGCAAGAAATGTATCCCATTGGCTGTCAGACTCCCTTAGCTAACTTTGTAGGCTTTGTCTGGACCACATGGCTTCACCTGAGTTCCAGGCTTGGTTGAGCCTTGCTGGATGATGATGTAATGAAAGCGCTTTAGGCAATTCCTATAGCTCTACCTGGAGACCTTTGTTATGTAAAATATTCTGGCCCAGGCTTAATGGCCCACCCATTAACAAAGGTGGGGGTGAGCTTCTGTTTCTGAGGTGAGTTTCTGCTTCTGAGTTTCTACTCTTTTTAGGGGAAATATTCTGCCTTTTTAATATTTCCTAGGATATTTCATTTTTCTAGGAGATGGGTGGGTGCTAACTTCCTACAGCACTTTGTCACTTTTAGACTACCTATGTAGTTTGTAGCAGTTGTCTACAGGGACATTATACAATTCTTTTAGTTCATTAGCTTTAGTTCATTAGTCAGACTCCCAGGGACGAGAGTCTTAGCTAACTTTGTAGGCTTTGTCTGGACTACATGGCTTCACCTGAGAGCTGGCTGATGCAATCTTCCTAGGCCAGGTGGTGAGATGAGCAGAGGCCTTTGTTATGTAGAATACTCTAATGGCCCACCCATTAACAAAGGTGGGGGTGAGCTTCTGCTTCTGAGTTTCTACTTCTCTTTTTATGGGAAATATTCTGTCTTTTAAATATTTCCTAGGATATTTCATTTTTCTAGTAGAGAGGTGGGTGCTAACTTCCTACAGTTGAATGACAAAAATGTGTCTGCTAGTAGGAACTTTATAGATATCACTGTGAAGCCAATAATATTTTTACATCCTTTGAGCTCTTTAACATTTTTATCTTTTTACCCAAAATGGGAAAGAAGGACATCAGTTGCCAGACTAGAATTATTTATATATTTTGTACGTACATATATGCATACATATATACATACATACATGCATACATTCATACATACATACACCATATATAGGATCCCATCTTGTAAAATATAACTGTGGGAAGCTCATAGCAATAATAGAACCAAATAGTACAAAACCCACAATTCCCAATCCACGAAAGCATAGAATTCAACCTCACTTTATCTCAATTCTAAACCTTCATGGTTTTTCAGAAGGCTAAAAGGGTTGCATATTCCACAATTCAGGGGCTGCTACAGAGAATGCATACTTCTTAGACCCCACTAGATGGCAACCTTTATTAAGGGAAAGGATCTGGAGTTGCCCAGCCTGACAGAACAGGTAGAGGAGCTGTGGTGGTGCAGTGGTTAGAATTTAGTATTGCAGGATAATTCAGCTCACTGCCAGGAGTTCGATCCTCACCAGCTCAAGGTTGACTCCACCTTCCATCCTTCCAAGGTCGGTAAAATGAGGACACAGATTGTTGGGGGCAATATTATCTGTAAACTGCTTAGAGAGGGCTGCAAAGCACTATGAAGCAGTATATAAGTCTAAATGCTATTGATATTGCTATACCTCCAGGGAGAGGTATAAGTAATCTGGCCCCATTCCATCTACGCCTTTAAAGGTACTAACCAACATCTTGAATTATATCCAAAAAGAAACTGGAAGCCACTGCAGTTCACACAGCAAAAATGTAACATGGGCAAACTGAAGGATGCTTAACACTGTGTCAATGGTAATTTTTGGGTGATCTTCAAGAACAAATTGTAGAACTCTTTGTAAAAGTCCAACTGGGAAGTGACCAGGGCCTTTCAATCCAGGAATGGGTGTTACTGGCATACAAGACATATCTGTTCCACTGGCCACAGCTTCAACCTGTCCTCATCAAACAGGAAACTCAAGTCAGAAGGATCCCCAAATTATTCACCAGCTCTGACTGTGGAAGTGGTACTCTGTTCAGAGTAAAAGATAATGCACTGCATCCAGAAGTGTTCGTTTTTCATCCATTGATTTTCTTTTCCCATTACTCCCCAAAACTCATCTGTTTGAGACCTGGAGAAGTGTTTAGTGTAAAGGATCTATTAGCCTAGTAGGATATTAATATTTCTTTCTAAAATGTTTCCCACATAGACATTTGTTCCACAAATACATATTTAAAAAAAGATTTCTATCCATGTCCCATTTTTTATACTTTATTTTGTTTTCTTTCCTGAAGTAAAATTTAGGTATTTCTCTCAAAAAAAGTCTTCAGACATAAATCCACAAAGAATTGCAGTTTCCAAATGGAGATTTCCAATCAACCAAAAATATTTGGAAAATGCTTGTGTTTCAAAAATTGTGGAGATATTTATAATGTCTCTATTAAACTGTAGCAAACTAAACTATAAGGAGCTTGCTCTACAAAAAGAGCGACCCTGAACAATGGAAAAACAAATATTTTGATACAAGGTAGTAAATCCTAGGGATCTGATCAGTGGTGGGATTCAATTTTTTACTACTGGTTCTCTGGGCATGGCTTGGAGGGTGTGATGTGGCAGAGGAAGGATAGTGCAAAATCCCCATTCCCTTCCCACCCCACTAACCTGCTTTCCAGCTCCGTTCTCTTGTGCAGGGCAACAAAAGAAGATGCAGCCAATCAGCTGGGACTCGGGAGGCAGAGAATATATGGAGTGGGGCCAGTCAGAGGTGGTATTTGCCGGTTCTCCAAACTACACAAAATTTCCACTACCGGTTCTCCAGAACTGGTCAGAACCTGCTGAATACTACCTCTGGATCTGATTTGCTGGCTGGCTGTCAGGTTCAGTGTAGCTGTGGATAGTTCTGTTGTTAGGTAAATGGATCTTTCAGGAAGGCAACAGAGCTGCTAAGTCCATTGCGATGGAGATGGAATTTTGAGGTCATCAATTGATATAGGATGGAATGTTGGGGTTTCTCTATGTTGTAATTCCCTTCTAAAGGCTGGTCTTGGAATAGGCTGTGGGCAGGTGAGATGAGGCTAACTATTCTTTGGTCTAGAAGAGCTTGCATTGGTCTTTGTCTGGGGATAAGGAGGGTCCATTTCAGTCTGATGGAGATTAGGCAAAGAGATGAACTGAATTTGACTTTAGTCATAGCCAAAAGACAAAGGGGGAAATTGGTGCAGTCTCCGTTTTGTTTCTTAGGTTTGTCTCCTACAGGCACTGCTGATATTCTTATGTTCATAAAGATGAATGCTTGATTTAAAGAAGGACATAGATGTGGCAGGCTTTGGGGAAAATGATAGACTGCCCATTAACATCTTGGAGCATTTCAGTACAACTCTATTCTGCTTACTTGAGCTTTGGTGGCTCAGGCTGTTAAATGCCTGCTCTTAAGATCCAGCTGTCTACAATTACTGTAGGCTCGAATCCCACCAGGCTCAAGGTTGACTCAGCCTTCCATCCTCTCGGGGTAGGTAAATTGAGGACCCAAGATTGTTGGGGGCAATTAGCTGACCTTGTAAAAATGCCGCTTAGTAATAAGCAGGCACATACAATGGAATGAAGGCTATTGCTGAGCGCATTGGGTTGTGCTCCAAAAATTGTAAGCCGCCCTGAGTCTTCGGAGAAGGGCGGCATATAAATGTAATTAAAAAAAAGGAAATTGGTGAATTAACCATGTAGTAATGACTATAATCTCCTTCATAATACATTAAAATGTGGTCTCACATAAATGAGTTTTTATTACCTCCTGTTACTTCAGAACTAGTTAATAGAATATGTGATAGAGCCAGCGAGATTGGCCAAAATATATCCAAATACAAAACCAGAATGTTAGAAATGTAAACAAAAAGACAGAACATTTTTCCACATATGGTGGCAATGTCCAAAGCTAAAAAATATTGGATGAGGATACAAAGATGGTTACAAGAAATTACAGAATACCAAATAGAATTTAAACCTGAAATATTTTTATTAGGAATAGTTAAAGGGAAATTTAGCAAACAAATCCAATACATCATTTTACACATAATAACGATGGCGAGGATAGTGTCTGCACAGGACTGGAAAACAGAAAAGATACCATCCAGAGAGAACTTGATACAAAAAATATTGGACTGTGCTGAGATGGATAAACTTACAGCGGAATTAAAAGGCAAGGATGAATTGGAATATTATGTGATTTGAGATAGATGGTATAAATCTATCTCAAACAGAATAAGAATTAATGTGTAGGAATAATGTAAATATATGTATTACTGATGACAAAATACTGTTAACAATGTAAATAGAGATATGCAATCAATCAAGCAAGCAATCAAGCAATCAATAAAATAGAATATGTGATGGAATGTCTATGTTTTTTGTATATATCACTTTAAAAATATTGTTGGAACAGAATATACCAAATTAATATTTTACTATAATGACAATTCATATATTACTTTTCTTCACCACTTATTGGTGCAATGGTTATTAGTTAATTAAAAATTTAGGATCTTTTCATTTATTGTAAAACTTCTTCGATGCCCTTAATTTGGACTAAATATGGAAAATGTATATGTATATTTCAATGTTTTATGTGTTATGTGTTAATTTATTTATTATTTGTATTTGTCTTTATTATTTTTACAAATAACTCAAGGCAGCAAACATATCCAATACATCTTCTTTCTTCTATTTTCCACACAACAATCCTGTGAGGTGGGTCAGGCTGATAGAGAGTGATTGGCCCAAAGTCACCCAGCTGCTTTAATGTCTAAGGCAGGTTTGAACTCACAGTCTCCTGCTTTCTAGTCTGGTGCCTTAACTACTAGACTAAACTGACTCTCAGTTAATGTTCATGCACAAGCTTTTCTTCTCTCTCTCTCCCTCCCCTCCCCTCCCCTTTCTCTTCTCCCTCCCTCTCTCTCAAAAGAAACCTTGATGTATTCTCATGATTACTTTGTGCATGTGAACAAACTTCCTGTGCATCTTGCAAATATTAACTATGATAGAAGATTTTCAACAATGACTAGGAAAGTTGCTCCACTGAAGTGGCTTGCTTTGAACATCATTCTGTATGACAGGCCTAGGAACATTAGAAGCCCTATCAATGTGCTCTGAACTCTTGATTGACAGGAGCAATCCAAGTTGATAGAATGAAAGTGGCCATTTCCCCGTTACCTGAAATTGAACAATGGGATGGAATGATGGATCTTCTGCCTGCAGTTTTTTGAGCCAAGAAGGAAACATTCCAAACATTTTTTTCAGGTTGAATACAAAATAGCAAATATACAACATTTTTCCCTTAAAAAAACCATTCTGTGGTGAAAATCAGCAGGATTCCTGTACAGGGTTCCTTATGCTGCTAGTGACTGTTCAAAGATCCACAGAGAATGCTTGCAAATATGTGTAGGCTTCAAAGGTCTGCTCGATTATCAGACATGATCAAAACAAGAGGTGGATCCACAAGCACTGCCCATACTGAGCTCAGTATTTATACTGGGAGAAGATCTAACAACATTGCTTAATCACCAAGGTTAATTTTACATGACAGATGGAGAGTTTCTAAAGTTAGGTCATGCAATGATGCCACTTAACCTGATATTTGCTCCTGATATTATTCTCCCCATGAAAACAAAAATATATGGCTTTCCCAGTTCATCTTGTTTCCCCTACAGGAAATATGAGTCTTGTGCTCATACTCAAAGCAGAGAGGATATTGCACTATACAGTTTGCCATCCGTATACAGATAGGCTATTATATTTTGGAAAGCTATTATTCTTACTGTATCTATCACACAAAAGGAGCTCTGGTGAAGATACTGTCCTGGAGTTAGCAAACTGTCAATTCACAAGCTCATCTTCTTTTCCTATCAGAAGATAATAAGAATAGTAATAAGAATAGTAATAATATTGAATTTATATGCTGCCCCCTTTCAGTGACTTTGGATAGTTTGTAAATTGTTAAACGCATTAAAAACAAAGAAACAATACAAAAAGACCAAAAAAAACCCCAACCCCACAACACAACAAAAGAAGCAAAGATGACAGAGAAAGCAAAGAAAGAAAAATAAGAAAAGTGGGGTCAATCATCCTCACCAAAAACTTGGTTGAAGAGCCACGTCTTCAGGGCCCTTTGAAATACCAAGAGGGGAGGGACAAGTGGAATCGGGTGGAAACCTGGTTCCAGAGATCAGGTACAACCAGTGGTGCAATTCAACCGGTGTAGGAATCGGTTCAGAGAGCTTGCTCTTCGCCTGAACTGGTCCGAATCAGTAGAATCCCACCCCTGGGTACCACTACAGAAGACACACATCTGAGGTCCTGATAGGTAGCCTTGTTTAATGGAAAGAACCCAGAGGGTGCCAACTCCTTGAACCAGCGAGGCAAATACTGTGGGAGACAGGTGGTGTCTCAGGCTAAAAGGCCTTATGCCAAATAGGGCTTTACAGGCACTTACCAGCACCTTGAATTGCACCTGGAAGCCCATTGGCAACCTGTTTGTGAAGCAGGGGGGTTTCATAGGCATTTCCAAGACATGCACATCACTGCCTATTCTGCTGCATTCTGGGCTCACGGAAGCTTTTGCGTTATAGTAGGCATGAATGGTTGTCTGAACAACAGTGGGCATGAATGATTGTCTGAAGGCTCCTTTCATATGTCCTCCTGGGGCCCCTAGAAGGAATCGTGGAAAATAAATAAAGTAACCATCTCTGCCTCTTCATCCTCATCCTCCTCCTCTCTGCTGATGTTCCACCCGTTTTGAACTTAACCCTTCTCATCTTTTTGTCGACAGCCTGATCAAATCCCTGATGCCAAAATGACCGAACGTTTTGACTGCCACTATTGCAAGGAGACGCTGTTTGGCAAGAAATACATTCTGAAGGAGGAGAGTCCCTACTGCATCAAGTGCTATGAGAACTTGTACTCCAACACCTGTGAGGAGTGTAAGAAGCCAATCGGCTGCGATTGTAAGGTAGGCTGCCCTGCCTTTTCCCTAGCCTAAACTTCCTTACTTGCCATCAGTTAAGTCTCTCCAAAAGGTTGCCCAAGGATTCTACCCATGTCAAGGGGTGCAAGAAACATTTCCCCTGCGGATGGCTCTGGTTAATTGGGACTTTTCAAAACAGCCAAAGCAGATCTTCCTTATAACAGCCGGCCCATATGTTGTTTTTCTCTTGTCCTGAGATAAGCAATCTTTCTGTTTGACTTTGTTTTCCCCTTTGATACGTTCTGCTTTTTTTCTTATCTATATTAAAACAAATAACATGAAAAGTGCTGCTGTATTTGAGGGAACCCACTCCTAAGCATGATTGTACCCAATGGGTGCTTTTTGCTGGAAACTGGAAGTAAATGGCAAAAACCAGCAAAAATTGCAGTTGTGACCACCAGATGCTGCAAATGTTGATAAAAGTGAGCTGATCACCAAGTGCCCAAAATAAACTAATACGATTAATTAATTTATTAGTTTAATTTACTTTAGACTTCGGGGAGGGGGGGGCAGCCAGCAGAAGCAAAGCCAAAAAGCCAAAAAAAGAAGAGGTTAGTATGTGGAAATTTTTGAAGCTGACAAACTGTTTCTTCCCAGAATTCCTTCTAAGTAACCTTGTGTGTGTTGACATTCCTGAATCCCTTTGCTTTCAAGCCTTCAAGATATCTAAGAGCAAGGAATTAGTTGGATTTTTCAACTCAGATAGAGGGATTGGGGAAGCTTAGTGCTACCTGATCTCTCCTACACTACAGGCCCTTCTGCAAGGGCAAATAAGTGAGTCATGGAAGATGCTGGGCCCCTTCCTCTCACCCTTAATTGGGTGAACAATTAAGAAAATATTTGTTAGTAATGGGGGAATATAGGTGAACAATTGTGTACTCACACATGCTTGTTTATGTGTTGACTTGTGGATTGTGTTGATGTCTTAACTACAATGGGAGAGAATGACCAAGCAGAGTTGTGCTATACTGGTGGTTATATAGTATTAACTCTTCAGTAACTCCCAGAAACGATATACAGTAGATCAGTATTTCTCAAACTTATATCTTGAAGATGTGTGGACTTCAACTCCCAGAATGGCTGTCTGGGGAATTCTGGGAGTCGAACTCCACACATTTTTAAGCTGCTAAATTTGAGAAACATTTCAGTAGTTTGTAAAATTACTGAAAAGTAATAAGTATGTGAGTTCTCTTGATGATACATGATTTGAGTGCCTGGTACATCTCTACTTAACGTGCAGCAAACAAGCTTGGCCTATAGGTTTCTCATTATATCTTTTTAATAATCCCTTAATTGCAATTTTAAGATCCCATTCTTGCATTAAATGATAAATAACACCAAAGGTTTGATGTTATTTATGTATATATAATAGATAGACAGACAGACAGAGAGACAGACAGATAGATAAATCCGAGGAAAACAGATTTATATATGCTTAGTTCTGCAAAGGTCAGCAGCTGTTGTATTTTATGGTTTGTTTTCCACTTAGTTTAGCAGGAAAAATAAAAAAAATGATGCATACAGGAAGGTATGTGGTGTTGAATCTGAAATAAAATTCCATGAGAAATAAAAAAGAAAAGTTTTCAGCAGCCCATTCTATGTTATGTGTTCATTTGATTAGTTTGATTATTAGTAAATTGCAAGCCATCTTGTAGAGTAGGGCTCTTTTAACATGGGAATTGGCTTTATCAGAGATGTCAAAGCATACGATAGCATTTTTTTCCTAATCCAGACAACATTTGGGCTTTTAGTCCTAGTACATCCAAATAGTTTCTAACACTTATTGGGTGTTTACAAAGAGGAAAAACAAATGAGGAGAATATGCTGCATGCTCCACTTTTTCAAATGAACTCATAATGTGCATTGAAATACTTTTTATTATTAGGAATGATGCTGATAAATTTCTATCAGTAAATTGACCAACTTGTTCAGATTGCTCAGGATTGTATAGAGTATAGTTCTTTGTTTGAAAGTCTTCTCTGTAAATATGTCTTTGATATAGGGGTTTATTTATTATCCCACCTTTATATTATTTGTATAAATACCCCAGCGCAGTGAACATAACTATTACTCCTTCCTTTTCCTACTTTTCCCCATAACAACAATAACCCTGTGAAGTGAAGTGAGTTGGGCTGAGAGAATCTGGCCCAAAGTCACCCAGTCAGTTTTCATTCTAAGGCAGGGGTGGAACTCACAGTCTCCTGGTTTCTACCTTGGTGCTTTAACCGCTAGACCAAAAAGCAATCTTGAAATGGATTTTAGGTAAAGAACACTAAGAGAGAGAGCAAGGAAAATTTTGAAGTTGACACCAAGAGTGAATAGACCTAGTAGCAAATGCATGAGTAGGTCCCAGTTTTCTCTGCTCCAGTGAGATACATAGAATTGCATTCAAAATGTGTTTGTATGTGTGTATAGCCATCTATCTCACAACAGTGACTCTGGACAGCATAAAGGATACAGATCCAGTCTGGGTTGGTCACCAGGACCAGAGGTTTAAACTTCTGAGCTTTAGGATTTGTGCTGGAGCCCATCCTCAGGGAATTTCTCTCTAGCAGAGTGTATGCTTTGGACTACTCTTTGTGTGGTATTTATATGATTCCTGGTTGTGTGTGGCTTTTAGTTGTTGATCAGGGTGTTGATGGCTGGCTATTAAATCATTGGCTGTTTCCTTGTGTTGCCAAGCCCTCCCCTCCTAAGTATTTGATAAGCTGGTGATAAATCAGCACTCCTCTGACTGACAGGCATCGAACACTTCCCTGGTTATTTTTCTGCACTACTCGTCCAACAATCTTGGTGGCTTCAAAATTGAATGTTATCTCTTTGTTAATTGCAACTGAAGTTACCCATGAGTTTGGGTCTCCTCATCTGACTGTTCACTTGTGTTCTTGCAATATGGTGGTTAGCTTCTTCCCCATCTGTCCTACATTGTCACAGGGGCAACCATGCAGGGGATTCAGTAGATTACATTGGAAGTATTGAAGTCTGATCCTGGTCCTGGTGACCAACCCAGATTGGATCCTGTGACATTATCCTGGGACATGTACATTCACCTTCATTCATACAAGGATACAACTCTGGACAGACTACAAAGATACTGCATACAGTGCAAGGATTAAACATGGGAAAATGTCAGTGCATATTTTTTTATGGAAAAAGGGGGCAAAGGGCCATTCACACAAGCTGTGTTTATAAAAGGATAGCAACAATGGCTTATTCAAAGAATTTTTAAAAAATGAATTCTAACCGGCAAACTAGAGATTAAATTTAGATGGATTCAAACACCATATCTGGTCACATGTTTTCCATTAGTTGTTAGTCCTCATGTACAATACTGTGGTCAATTTGTCCCAAGGTTACAGAGTATTTCTTCACATGGGCTTATGTGGTTTGGGATTTCTACAGGACCTGTCCTACAAGGATCGTCATTGGCATGAAACCTGCTTCCATTGCTTCCAGTGCAAGAACTCCTTGGTGGACAAACCTTTTGCTGCGAAGGAAGAGCACCTCCTTTGTACCGAATGTTACTCAAATGAATACTCCTCCAAGTGTAACGAGTGTAAAAAGACCATCATGCCAGGTTAGGCCTTGCCCGCTCTGGAGACACAACGGGGCTTTCGTGAAATACTTTCTAAAACCAGAGGAAGGTTCTTTTGCAAGGTGCTTTATCAAGACTTTTATTTGCCTTCCAATGATTTGGTAGAAATGTGTTCTTCAGCCAACATAGAACATTTTTCATTCAGGACAGTCAAGCTAAGATGGGGGTTGGGGGAGAGCTGCACTGGACGTCTTTTGAATGGCCAAGAACCACAGTGGGAGGCAGATGCTGCAGAGAAGGCAGAGTGGCAGCATATATATTGTAGGTACAATCAGAAGGTTTTTCTGTTTCTTTTTATAGAGTTAGGGTTTCTAACTAGTTCTACATTATCCTCCTTTCAGTCTTCCTTAATTAATAATATCGCCATATTGCTATTACAAAAAAGGATGAAACCATTTTTCATGTTTGTTAATTTTAAAAGGGTAGTTCATAGATCCTTCATCCAACAAAAATCAGTTCCTGTTCCTCAAAAAGTAAAAAAAACCCAAGAATTTAACAGCTGTGTTTCAACCAACTATGGTTGATGACCAACCATGATGGTCTAGCTCCATTGTGTGAATTCATTCAATAAATAACTCTCTTTGGAGTCAATTAGAAATACTACTCTACAATGCCCAGGGTTGCCATATGCAGACAGCAATAACACAAACAGCCACTAGGTGGCAGAAAAAACCTCTTATCTCTTTCATTGCCATCTAGTGGCCACTTGTGATAGCAATATCTGTTGTGATGTCTGAAGGACACCAAATTAGGGAGGATTATTCTTCAGACGGCTTATTTTTAGTATTCAGGATCTGAGAAATTAAAGATTATAGGGTGACATTATTCCTGACTAAGTTTTGGTAACCTACCCAGATTCCTCCCTTTTACTAACTGGAAAATGGAATAGATAGAAATGAAACATATTGGAATCTCTATGTTTTTTGTGCTATAACAACAAAGGGTGGTCCCGGATTTATTCTTCTCAAGGGCCTTGGTGGCTCAGGCTGTTAAATGCCTGCATTTAAGTTCCAGCTGCCTGCAATTACTGTAGGCTCGAATCCCACCAGGCTCAAGGTTGACTCAGCCTTCCATCCTCTCGGGGTAGGTAAATTGAGGACCCAAGATTGTTGGGGGCAATAAGCTGACTTTGTAAAAATGCTGCTTAGTAATAAGCAGGCATATACAATGGAATGAAGGCTATTGCTGAGCACACTGGGTTGCAACCCAAAAACTGTAAGCCGCCCTGAGTCTTCGGAGAAGGGCGGCATATAAATCTAATTAAAAATAAAAATAAAATAAAAATTCTTCTCATAGGGACACGGAAGATGGAATATAAGGGAAGCAGTTGGCATGAGACATGTTTTATCTGCCATCGGTGCCAACAGCCCATTGGAACAAAGAGTTTTATTCCCAAGGACAATCAGAATTTCTGTGTACCCTGCTATGAGAAGCAATTTGCTATGCAGTGTGTACAGTGCAAGAAGGTAAAGTTTATTATGGTATGAAATGTTATGCTCTGGAATATGTATTTTATCTGCCTCTCCTCTTTATCCAAGCCAATTGTTCCAAGATATTATCCTACCATAACTTGCCCTTTCTTTTGTTGAATCTGATACTGAAAGATAAATTGTTCTAAAATAAAACCTTTCTTATCAATGACGTAATTGTGGAAGAGGAATCAGACCAGAGGAAGGAACAGGGAGAAAACTGCCTTTGCTGTGCTCTGTTATTCATTACAACCCCAGTACAGAGCAGTATCTCTCAACATTGGTAACTTTACTTTGGATAAATTTCAATCCAGCATTTCCTAGCCAGGATGTCTGGCTGGAGAATTCTGGGAGTTAAAGTCCACCAGTTTTGGGACTTGAGTCCACACAGACTCATGAACTGTGAGAAAGAAATCTCTCTTGAGGTTTATCTGTACTTTAACATTTATGTTGCAGTTGCCTGAATTCTGCAGTGAGTGTTTGAATCAGATTAGGAGTTTGTTAGTGCATTGTTCACTCAGCTGCTGCAACTTTTCTTCCTTCCTTGCATCTGACCATAATACACACATTCTGGCAATATTATGTCTCCATTGTGTTTGTTTGTTTGTTTATTTATTTATTTGTTTGACTTGTATGCCGCCCCCTCTCCGAAAGGACTTGGGGCGGCTCACAACTAAAATCACAACAATAAATTATTTACCTAAAAGCAAATTAAACCAAAACAAGTCAAATCCAAAATTAAAGCCCCACGGTTAAAACAACCATCAACCCCCCCCCCCAGGAGGTCAGCACAGCCCGGACTGCGCAAATAACCAGGTCTTTAGATTGTGGCGGAAGGTGCGGAGATCGGGAGCCAACCAGAGCTCTGGTGGAAGCTGGTTCCATATAGTGGGAGCCGCCAGAATAGGCCCTCCCCTGGGTCACCACCAAGCGACACTGGGTCGCAGATGGCACCCCGAGGAGCCCGTCTGTGCGCTCGTACAGGGCGGTTGGTGTTTGATGCCGGCAGGAGTCGTTCTCGTAAATACCCCGGACCCATGCCTTATAGGACTTTGAATGTTAATACAAGAATTTTGAATCTCACCTTGAATCTCACCCGGAGGACAATCGGTAGCCAATGCAGGTCGCGCAGGAGAGGTGTAATATGGGAGTACTGGGAAACTCCCATCACTACCCGTGTGGCCGCATTCTGCACCAGTTGGAGCCTCCAGGTGGTATGCAAGGGCAGTCCTAAATAGAGAGCGTTACAGTAGTCGAGTCGGGAGATGACGAGTGCCTTAGTGATCGTGCGCAGGGCATCTCGGTCCAGGTATGGGCACAACTGGCGAACCAGCCGGATCTGGGCAAAGGCCCCCCTGGCCACGGCTCCCACCTGCTCCTCCAAATGTTGACTTTATCTTGCCTTCAGCTCTAAACCTTAAATTGTCTTGGGCTAGATTACAGTTCAAGTAAGTAGGATTTTCTTATTATTACTATGCCATCTGAAGTTAGCTTTAGAGTGTATAAACTGTTGAGTTTTGCCATACCTTGGTTACAGTGAGAAGAATCCAGATGCCTAGGACTGAAAGCCAATGGTGGGGATACATAACAAGGATGGCAAATTTCTTGCCAGAAGACTTTTTATGACTACTTAGGAATTGGTACAGAATAATATAATTTGATAGGGAAAAGACATCACTTTCTCTGAGTCAATTGATAAAGAGGAAGTCAAATCTGGTACTTGAAATCTGGTCTCAGGATGATTATTAAAACTTCAAACCATTCAACAGCCACGAACCTTTCCAACTTATTATCTATGCTACATTTACATTATAGTCTTAGTGATCCACAGAAAAAATTAGCTAAGAGTTTCAGTGGGAAAATGTTTATAGGACACTTTGACGAAGATCATATTTCTGTCCAAATTCTATAGATCTATTGCTATTCCAGTATAAAGTCTGGAATATTATTTGATTTTCTTGTACATAAGGATACAAAGTCAGTGATGATCTTTCTCGTTCACCACTATTACATTAAATAGAATAATTCAATCTGTCTAAGGCATGAGTCCACAAATTCTTGAGCCCACTGACCTTTTCATGAAGTTTCAGATTATTGACATCCCCCAAACATTTATTATATGAAAATAATTTAAGAAATATTGTTTCAATAGAACCATGAATAACAACAATGAATACCCGCATCAAGCTTTGAGAGTCAATACTGATTCCCTTGGAGAAGTCTGTTGGGTTGGGAACTTGGTTTGGAAATAGAAATTACCTTGGGGAGAAAATGGAAAGTGTAACACATGTATATGTGTATGTTTTGAGGAGAGGGAAGGTGTTGCCTTCTTGTGCTTGTAACCTTGAAAACTTCTCTTGAATAGAAACCTATGGATTAGTTGGACATTGGACAATATCTTAAAATATTAGGAGCTACTGCTGAAGATTACTTTGCTCTCTCTAAAACATTTGCATTTTATTTAATTTAAAGAACATGAATGACACATAGCAAATAAAAAATGAACTTTCTTTCCTCCCCTGACTCCTATTTTAAATAAACAGCCAATCACTACTGGAGGAATTACTTACCGAGAGCAGCCATGGCACAAGGAGTGTTTTGTGTGTACTGGATGCAAAAAACAGCTATCTGGGCAACGTTTCACTTCCCGAGACGAGTTTGCATATTGTCTGAATTGCTTTTGTAGCCTCTATGCCAAGAAGTGTGCAGGATGCACTAACCCAATAAGTGGTAGGTACTTTGATACTGCCTTTATCTTTTAGACACAATCTTTCTATAAAGGCAAACAGTATAAAAATTAACTTCTGGGTCCATCGTTCAAAAACATCCGTTAAAATATTTTGCTTCATTTTAGAATTGCAAATTCAATTTAAGTATCCTTTTGCTTTTGATTGTAAACTTTAATTGCTTCTAGTTCCCTCAGGTGTCCAATTTTTAAAAAAAAATTAAGTGAAACAAAGGTATTTTCCCATGAGGATTTTTTAAAATAATTAATTCCAAAAGGATTGAGGGAAATGTACCTGGTTCTGTAAAACATCTTGATCCAAATGTTCCTAATAGCTGGAAAGCAGTTAACAAGCAATTTTGAAAAATGTAATATGGAAGTTTGCAAACTAAAAGCTGCCCACCGTGGTTTGAGCAAGCTGTCTATTCTCTTGTCTCCAAGCTCTGAATCTGGTGCAGGTTGCTGTCTTGCATTCTTCTCACAATAAGCAACTGTCTTGGACTCTAGAGCAGAGGTGCCAAACTCAATTTCATTGAGGGCCGCATCAGGGCTGTGGTTGATCTCAGGGGGGCTGGGGGTGTGTGCTGACTGGGTGGGTGTGGCCAACTGGGCCATGTTTCCTCTTCGCATTGGGTAGACCGGGGTGAAGCCATGCTGGCCCGATGTTTTCTCTTCACATTGGATAGACTGGACCTGAAGCCATGCAGGTTGGCCCCTTACATTTTCCAGAATGGTCCCGCAGGGCGGATCCGATCGCATTGCAGGCCAGATCTGGACCACGGGTCTTGTGTTTGACACCCTTGCTCTAGAGCAACTATGGACAATCTCAAGTCCTCTCTCATCTAGGGAATTATTGAATATCCAGTCTACTTACTAGTTATTCATTCCAATGCGGACATTGGCCCTGCTTTTGAGAGCCATCTTCAGTCTGCTATTTCCTCCTTGGAAGTCATGGTCGAAGGTATCTGGGGGATATTAGGTCATAAAAGGTTGTTTCATAACCCAAGATCTAGTTCCAACTACTTCACACTGATGTGCCTCACTTTTTTCTCATGCCATCTTTTTTCAGGGCTTGGTGGCACCAAGTATATTTCTTTTGAGGAACGGCAATGGCACAATGATTGTTTCAACTGCAAGAAATGTTCCCTATCATTGGTGGGCCGTGGTTTCCTCACAGAAAGAGATGATATCCTGTGTCCTGAATGTGGGAAAGACATTTAAAAGATGAAAAGCATTTTTGGAAAAAATTGTACTTACATGTTTTCTAATATACATAATGATGTGCATGATTTTTGATCAAAAGTGCAGAATGTATTTTTTTTCTCAGCAATAGTTAACACTAGCTCTTTTTGGGTGCTAGGCCTCAACACAATATACTAATATATACAAAGGAAACAGAGCCATGATTGCTGGTCACACCTGCAATTTTATTGTACATTAGAGCTCATCCTTCAGACCTCAGCCTCCCTTCATAGAGCAGATTTGAGAGCATCTACTCAAGTTTGACCAATTAGTGGTAGAATCTAGCCAACATCAGCTGATCTTGAAAAGCTAAGTAAGTTCAGAATTGTTTAATATTTGGATAGGAAACTACCAGAAATACCAAGGCTATAGATTTCACTGAGAATTAAAAAAAATTTTAAGGCAATGGTAAGCCACTTTGGCATTGAGGGAAAAAGTTCATTTCCATTAAGTCACCAAGGAATTGAACTCATTTGAAATAGAGTTTTTTACTCACATTCACTTGAAAGCAAGTTAAAAACATCACTAGAATATATTCCAGATGTTATGGAGCAATTAAAGCAGGGTTTCAAATTGTGCAGAGGTCTTACTGAGCTCAACTGAGAGATTGGGAATAAAAAGATTTGGTCTGGATAATGGAGCCTGGCAAACAGGGAGAACTTGTGTAGGCATTATACCTGAGTTTTTTCTCTTTTTAGACTGTAGAAACGTATTGGAGTAGGTATAACAGAGAAAAGGTAATTCTTTTTGTATCAGTTAACAAGCAATACTTATTCCTAAATGCAAAACATTAGATAATATCACTATAATCTTCTCTTTGTCAGATACAATAAGATTTTCTGGAGAATTACAACTGCCACTGATTAGTGTTGGTGGAGGAAGAATCAATATTTAAACTTCCCAGTTCACAAATGTATAGGTAATAATGTAGGTTAATTTAGGTACAGATCAGTAATACTATATTTGTGTCATATATTAAAAAGATTGATTAAAGAATGTGATTTTCTTCATCAGCATTTGGAGCTGTTCCCATTTCCAACCACATTAATTTGTTTCCAAATAAATGCCCAAGTTTGGTGGATGCAAATATACATTATTTCAGGATGTTGCAAGATCGTTGCACAAAATCATTTTTATTCCTAACAAATTTTTGAAATTTCATTGCACCTTAGAGATTGCAAAGTAATAAATGTATTTCTAGCAAAGTGTTGTATTTTTGTGAATTTGGACATTTTAATAAATGTTTGTTAACCATTAAGGTAAAGCTTGAGTAGACTCTTTAAAAATATGAATCTACATAAAAGAGGAACTGTTGATTTCTAAAAGAAGCCAATTTTCAGAAACCAATATAAGATCAAAGCATTTTATATTGGTTTCACCATTACAAACTGTCTCATAAAATATGGGACATAGTTAACTACTTCATATGGAGGTAATAAATTGCCCTACTTTCCTGAAATAGAGCACAATGCAAATTTACCTTCCATTCTATTTCTTGTGCTGTTGTAGTTGTGATAATGCATTATCTATTTGCTGTATTTCCTTACTTGTGTAGACCTTGATCACAACAGCTATTTGTCTACAGCTGATTCCGTGTGTAATCTCTTTACAAATCTACTCAAGTTAATGTTTTACTGAGAAATACTCATCAATAAATAAAAGGGATTCTTGGTAAGTGCATTAAAATACAGCTGAAAGAGAGTATTAGGCTTCACCTCGCTGGACATCAGGTTATTGAACAGGTTAAATCTCTCTCCCAGATCAGGAACGGAGAATTTACTTTACCTTGAGAGCTGCACTAAACCCATGCAATTATGACTGGCAACTACGGACATGGCCATAATTCAAGGCAATTGGAGATAGATAGATTATAGCATATCTCTGAACCACTCTGGTCAGCTGACTAAGAATGAAGAGCACAATAAAAACAATACATAAAAACTCTCAAGCATCTTTATAAAAAAACCCACCAGAGCAACATTTTCACTATCACCCTAAAACAGATAAAACAGAGCAGATAATGGTTTCTATGCTTTCAATCCTCTGATCTCATGTGAGATGGAAATGCAAAACATCTCATTCCCTTCCAGAAAGAGAATCTGTTCTTGTTGCCCAAAGTACCATTTTCATATTAGCTACATTGCCTTTTCTTGGCATATATTGATGCTCAATCAAGAGTAAATTGAAACAGAAGCATTGTGCATGCCACCTACAACATGAATTTCCATAACACTGGATGAAAAAGAAAACACTACACATGGAATGTGGTGGCTACACATACATTTTTGGAAAAAAAAACCCACTATCTATTGTCTTTGAAATTATTTCCATGTTTAAAAACATGTGAAAATGTTAATAATTTTGATACAAATCAAATCTTTTTATCAGCTCTTGCCTTTTCCCAGGATATCTTTAAAGTTGCTTCACCAGATAATTATTCACTAAAAGTGACATGTGAACAAAACCTTTGGAATTTAAAATCTGTCTATCACCTCCATGACAGGAATACAATTATTGTGTTATTTTATTTTTAATAAGGACATTTGGTGACCAGATAGGAAGTTATCTTTCATGATCTTTGAAAGGACAATTATTTTTTACTTTAATCTACAAAAAAAAAAGACTGGGAGCTGTTAGTTTGGAATATATACTGCAATTCCTAAAAATGTAGAACACAGCCAGATTTAAAAAAACGAATTACAAACACTTATACATGTACTGACCAAAGATGCATTTCAAAGGATAATAAAATCAAGCTACAATCAAAAATGCTAAATTAAAAAAATCAATATAGTTATTTACAGCACAGAGTACAGTATGCTGCTTCTAAAGAATATTTAAAGGTTTCCAATGTTGCAAAAGTGCAGTGAGGTGTATCCACTAATGCTGGCATAGGTGTTTAATTGTATTATACAAAAAACTCAGTTGAATCAGCCTAACAAGGAAGATAAAATTATAGCATAAAGGATAATCTATACAAGAGTTCATACTTAAATTAATTTAATTTAGATAAGCTAATAAAATAACAGTAGTTCAAATACAAAAACACAAAATTAAGTTGTATACAGTACTCAAGTAGAAAACTTGCACAATTGTTTAAGAAGCGAATTCAACTACACTTCAATACACCATTCTTTATATTCCAAAGTGCTCTGTCTTGGGGCACAATGGAGGCAACGGAAATTATATGTCACTTAATGCAATTATAAGAGTGAATAGTTAAACGTAAGTTAAATAAAATTTACTGTGAAGCAGTAGCATACAGGACTGTGGGCTAAATCTTATAAATGTTCAGAAGTGATACGTCTTTTATCTACCTTACTGATATCAACACAACTTAAATGTACTCAGTGTGGTAATTGGTTTTTTTCTTCCCCAATATGAGCTATTTTTACAACAATTATATCTCACTTTACTTCTGCTTTGTGTTCATTGTGAAGAAGCTGTTAAGATTTACAGGTTTTGAAACTAAATTACCTGTATCACTAAGACACTGCCAGCTTCTTCAGAGTCTTTAACTAATAATGACATAAAACTACATTGTGCATACAAATGAGATTCTAATATTTTTAAATCCTGGGATGTTTTTTACCATATAAGAAAAAAATACAGTAAGTTTCAAAGAATTTATTCACAGACACAACTTTCATCCCTGCAAACTTCCACTAAGTTTATCTCTTTTCTACCTGCATAAATAAATAGAGCAAGCATTACTTTCCTTCTCAATTTTGTCAGGCATTTTGTAGTTAAATAAGCTTTCCTTAAAAATGCTAGTATAAAACACCCATCACATACTGTATAAAAATGCAGTTCTGCTTCACAGAGGTTTTTTTTCAACACACAATCTTGAGGGTGGGGGCCTTCTAACTATGTATCTCTAAAGACAAGAGAAATCCATTTGATCTTCCATTTTAGCAAAAAACTTCAATTTGAAGCAAAACCAGTGTACAGTTCAGAATGTCACCTAAAGAAAATTGGAAAGGACCTAAATAGTTTCCCAAAAAATAATATTGGCACCTAAAAATGAGAAATAGTTTTTCTAGGCCTTTCAACAGAACTATTCTGTGCAAATATCTTAGTAAAATCAGCAAAACAGGGAAACAGTCTTCCATACTATTTAAATATATGGTATATGTTTGAAAAATATACTACTAAAATGTACAATGAACAGAATAGTTAGAAACTTTCTATATCAAATCATGCAAAGACTTGATGTATAGACTACAGTTAAGAATGCAGAAGAAAGGCTGGTAAAACAATTTTGTTCTACTAAACTTAACTTCTAAAATGGGGAGTAAATTCAAAGTGCAAGATAAATACTCTCAGGTTGATGGTGAATATATGGTGCTTTTTTATATACTGTAAAGTTCTACTGTAAAGTTCCACTGCAATCTGCATCTCTGGTTAGTACATTTCTTCTGTACTGAAATGAAGACTAAGCATCACTTGCATTTCTAACCCTTGTAGGTTCATGGCCATGTTACATGCTGGATCTTCTTTTTTGATTCAGGAGGCTTCTGGAGGGAGAAAAGAATTAGATTATTTAAGGAGACATGTTAAAGCATCCAGAACTTGATTTCTGTTTCCATCTAGTGGTTAAAATGAAGGTGTTTTGAAATCTTTAAAAAGGACTTCAGTTTTCCATAACATATTAGGTTCTGGTATGAACTGAACACTTAAATTTCCTTCAATACTAATATTTCCTTTATCATTACTTTACTATTTATTGTCTCTTACTTCCTGCACTCATCTGTATCTTCCATAATGTCCAGTGATGCAGTGAAAAGTGTGGAAGGCGAGTTAGGGGCATAGCTGCAGTCTCTCTAGAACAACCGAGGTCCCACTTACGACATGAAACAGGACCTCTTGGCACACTAATGTCTCCTTTCCTCAGCAGGCTTCACATTTTCTATAAAACCTCCTCCGTAAACCTTTGTGCTCCATCCCACATAGCTCCCAACTTGAGGCAGCACAGGAGGCAGTCTCTCTGTAAACTTCCTTAAGCCAAAGTGATAGAGCCACCAGCTGAAGGGGAGGGGGCCCTTCTAGTGTGAGTAAAGAGACATTCCATCTTAAAATTCCAGAGATTAAATGTATGAGGTCAAACCCTTAGGTTTGTATCTGCATAGGTGACCAACAATAAAATATCTTGGGCTGATCCATGAGGGGTCTAGTTGCTTCCATCTGACATCTAACGTATTTTAAGATCCCAGAGAATGAGAATTTAGAACATGTGGAAGGAGAATATAGATTATGTTTTCAGTATATAATGTCCAAAAGAAAACTTATTTTCTTAGAAAATGCATTTTCAGAACACAGAGACACATACAAAATCAAATGAAACTTATGCCATTTCTAAATTACCTTTACATCTCACACAGATTTTTGTAAAGCACTCTGTGCCAACTGAGGGTTATTTTTAACAATAATAAAACTCTATCAAGATAACACAGCAACAACATGGTAATAACCAAAGAGTCTACTGACTTCTTGAACTAAATTAAGATAGGAAAAGGCTGCTTTAAGTTTAAATTCTGTTGTTAAAAATGGCAGCTGCTAACTAGACATTAATTGGGGCTTCATTCAAGAAGGACCTCATAAAATAGTACAGATATACTTACTGATGAATCCAATTCTTCTTTTGGAGCGGCTCTCTTTAATTTCACAACAGCATTTCCTGTAAGAGGCTCTAAATCTGATGGCTTTTGACCAGGTGACATATTAACTACAATATTGTTCTGTTTACCCTCATTATTCCTAGATTCCCTCTTAGCATCCAATGAGAAAGTGGGAGCAGATATGCACAGTGTGGAATTTGAAGGAACAGGCAGTCTTTTACATGTGATATTGGTACTTCCAGATGTTAGAAATTTTAAACCATCATTAGCTCCATTCTCAGTCTTCCTCACTTTAATACTTGTACTTGTTGAGCTACCATCGAACACAATGAGAGGCCTTTTTCTTAGACTTTCCATTGCCATAATGCTGAACAAGAAAAAGTGACATAAAAATTCATCATATATATGAAACAAAAATTATTAGATTCTAAATAATATCCTATTTTAATAACTACTTGAAGAGAGTTCAGTCAATTCCAATATAACTTTCTCCCATATGCATATTTAAATCAGGACTGTAGTATTCAAACTGATGAGGAATTAATCTCACACAAATGGTAATGCTTTTGTATCGTCAGATGTACATTTATTTCACAATTTAGTCTAAGAACAAAAAACACACTAATCATTTCAAAACTTAAGAACTGGACAAACCAAACTGAAATAGTCCAAATCTGTACATATGTTCTCCAAAGATTAATTCAAAGACAGACAATAATCTTGGACTAAGATTCCAGAGCCTAGTTAAATCCTTTGCCTCAGCATTGACCACTTTTGATGTTTTTGCTCAGAAATATGTCAAGACTCTTTTTCAGTTGGTGGTAATTCTTTTTAATTATGATTTGCACAGGTGCCACCAATTTCTGGTAAGATGCTACAACTGGAGCAACAGGCTGCTTAATGAAGTATAAATATGTGGCATACCTCTTTTTGACTTAATTCCCTGGATGGTTAGCACTTGGGTTATGAATGAAATATATTATATACACATAAATGAAAGCAGTTCCATGATGTCCCTGTCTTGATCTCAATTTTTATTTATGACTGTTGATGTCCAATTTTTTTTTCATAATGATGTGTAACATTAAACTGCCAATACAGACAACAAAATGGTTGTTTTATTTATCTGAAAAAAGTAGGTCAAGATAATCAAGGTTTCCATTCTTCAATTGGCAGATTTTTGCTCAGATAAAGCTGAGAGTCTAAAGCAAGGGTCTTCAAACTTGGCAAGTTTAAGACTTGTGGACTTCAAATCCCAGAATTCCTGAGCTAACATGACCGGAGGAGGAATTTTGGGAGTTGAAGTCCACAAGTCTTAAAGCTGTCAAGTTTGAAGACCCCTGGTCTAAAGTCACAGAGAGCTACTATCAAGGAGTGTTGCTTAGCTGAGGGCTGTACAGGTCCATTATAACCAACTCTCCTGTGAAAAGTGGGACTCAAGAACCAAGTGCCATGCCCTGAGTTACATATAAAGAAATCAGGACAAAAATCTAATATCGGTAATAACAAATTAAATTGCAGGAAATAATATTGGCTAATTAAGTTAAGTTGGTTTCCTGTTATGTCACAGATTTTTGAAAAATTTTGAAGAGAATCCAAGTACTCTAAACAAAGCAAACTTACCTTTGGGTGCCATGTTTCAACACTTGCTGACCTCTTTGCTTTTCTATTAGTTTTCCCCATCTGGTTTTGGGCAAATCACGCTGAGGCAATGGTATGACATGTTGAATATACAAGTCAGTAAGGCAATCCCTACTGATTTTCACCTCATCTTCTACTGGAATATTCTTCTGATGAAAAACAATACAAATCATGATGTTAAGAATATTATGGTTCATAATGTGCTTGAAGGAAATTCTATGTGTAGCAATATATTTTTGTATAATACAACAGATAGAAGATCACCAAAGGTTTGCTGGCATGTTTTTACAGTTGAGGGTTTTTTTTGTCACACAGAATGTACATTTTACTCCAGACCTACAAAAGCAGAAGGAGGCTATAACACTAGCTGGTTATCAAATATGAAGACTTCCCTAATATAAAAATTCTAGTTATTCTACCCGTACACATTATACTTATAGGAGAAAAGTGATAAATTTTACTAGATGGAACAGAAATGAAGCAAGAGAACCTCCACATTTCTTTATTCTCATCACACCCTGCTGCTGCTTAAAATATAGGAGGGGAAACATAAAACCCAAAAGACATCTCTTATTTCTATGATAAATTTGCATGTTATAGATTTGTAAGATTGGGTATCACATTGATAACAGAGGAGATACAGGTGGCCCTTGGTTAACAGCCCTAATTGGGACGATCATTTCTATGGCTAAATGATGCAGTTTTAGGCAAACATTCCGTAATCACTGTTTAACAATGGCAATTTCAGTAGTCCCAGCTTTCCTGTTCCTGCTCTCCTCACCTTTGCTTCCTCTCTCCCCACCTGCCTATCTTCTCCATCCATTATCTCTGCCCTTTCAGGCACCCTGCTCTCCACCCTGTGTGGCCTTGTACTGCTCTACTCCTGCCCTTCTGCCATTTTTACTGCCCTGCACCTCCGCTGTTCCCAGCTAGTCTTTTCCATCTTCTGCCTCTCACTGCTGACAAGGTGTACTTCGCCTGGCTGGCCTTTTCTCTTTGCCTGCGCTCTCCTGTCCCCGTTGTCTCTCACTCTGCCCTGTGCTCCACCACCCTCTGGCACCTGGTGAAGGCTCATGCCACCTTGCAAGCAGCAGGAGGCAGAAGATGAAAATCAACTGGGCAGTGGAAGTGAGCAAGATGAAGAGATGAATAAACGTTTTTTTAAAAATTGTGTATGATTATAACATTGCTTTAATACAAACACAAAGCCAAGGAAAAGGAAGATAATTAAATTACTTAATTCTTATAATAATAATGATCTCTGGGGGTTATGTGAATTTCATTGTATGTGTATACTGTGAATATACATACAATGACAATAAAGCACTATTATTATTATTATTATTAATAATGATGGTAATAATAATGATAATAATAACATAATTCTGAAATAAAGGACTGCCCTTTTTAAAGGACATGTGGTCACCACACTTAGGGAGCGAACTTCTTCTACTGGGTTGCGTGCCTGTGTTGCTACCAACAGCAAGAGAGAAGGCCAGTCTGCAGACTGGGCAGGAACGTCGAGGGAGTGTTAAAGCGGGACCGGGGGCCAAGCCGCCTTTTCCCAGGGCTGTGGCGAAGCCAAATATGCCCCGCAGAGAACCTGGAAGGTGGGTACCAGGAACCCCGAGTCCAGCCGGTGCTTCCTCGCTGACCCTCCTTCCCCTTCTCGCTACCTGCTCCAGCGTTAGTAGTAAGAACTCCTGCGAGAGCAGCTCCGGGTGCAACAGGAGGTCCGAGTCCACCCGCGCCACATCGCCGCTCCCATCCTTCGCGGAGAGCCGGCGGTCCCCGAAAGCCGCCATCTTTCCAAGCGCGATCCTGATTGGCCACCTGAGCATTCTTTCGGGTGATTCCTTCCGGTGACGTGCATCGCCCGCCGCAAGGCCGCCGAGCGACGTTCGGAGGAAGCGCCGCGGAGGTAGGAAAAAATCAAGAGTGAAGATGTCCCCGTTTCCAATTTGAATGCTTCCGGGCTCCCGTTGTCCAAGAACGAACGAAAAAAGGAAGGAAAGGGGGAGTGCGCTTTCTTGATGGCGTTCCAGCATGGCCGCGGGTTGAGGCAAATCCCAGGGAAAATGCAGAATTCTTCACTTTCCTGCTTTCTGTGTTTGATCCAATAAACGAAACTTGAACTTCCTATGTGAATACTCGTTTAAGTTTTAAAATAATTCGGGGCTAGAGACTATAAACATACGATAAATGCTTGCAGGAACTGGGTAGGTACAGAACCCAGGGGTCTCCAAAGCTGGCTGGGGAATTCTGGAAGTTGAAGTCCTCCAGGCTTAAAGTTGCCAAGGTTGGAAACCCCTGTTAACCAAAAGAAGGACTAGAGCAGGGGTCCCCAAACTTGGCAGCTTTTAAGACTTGTGGACTTCAACTCTGAGAGTTGAAGTCCACAAGTCTTAAAAAGTTTGTCAAGTTTGGAGACCTTTGAATTATTTATTTATTTATTTATTTATTGGATTTCTAAGCTGCCCCATCTCCCTGAGGACTCGGGGCGGCGTACAACCATAAAAAACAGTACAGAATATACAATTAAAAAGAAATCAAATAAGAAACCCAATTTGCAGTCTAAAACAATAAAAACAATCATTTAAAATTCCCATCCCCCCCTCAGTCCAGGTCAACGAGTTGGAACAACCATGTTTTTAAGCCCCGACGGCAAGAGCAGAGGTCAGGGGCCACCCGAAGCTCCAGGGGCAGTTGGTTCCATAGGGTGAGTGCTCCCACAGAGAAGGCCCTACCCTGGGGGTCGCTAGCTGACATTGTCTGGCTGATGGAACCCCAAGGAGGCCCTGTCTGTGACAGCACACAGGACGATGGGAAACAGTTGCTGGCAGCAGGGTCTGCCAGCAGGGTGACATAACAGTCTTCCAACATTTGAGGGCTGTCACAGAGAAGGAGATGTCACAAAGCACCTGAGGGCAGGGCAAGAAATAATGGATGGAGAGAATCTACCAGAAATATGGAGAAAATTTCCTGATAGTGAGAAGGATTAACCAGTGGAACAGTTTGCCCCCAGAAGTTGTGGGTGCATGGGACAGCATTTGTCTGGAATGGTATAGAATCTCCTGCTTGGACAAGAAGTTGGACTAGAACAACCTTGGCAACTTTTCAGACTTACGGACTTCAGTTCCCAGAATTCCTCAGCCAGCTGTTGAAGAGGTTGAAGTTGAAGTCCACAAGTGTTAAAGTTGCCAAGACCTCCAAGGTCCCTCTCAACTCTTGTTATTCATTAGCAGCATTTCTCGAACTTGCAACTTTTAAGATGCATGGACTTCAACTCCCAGAATTCCTCAGCCAGTATGTGTTGAAGGCCACACCATCTTAAAATTGCAAGTTTGAAAAAAGACTGCTTTAAGCAACAGTCCTATCTAAAATTCGTTTCAGGGATATCCCATTACCTTTGCATTATGTGTGCATTTTGGGAGGGGGCGGTGAAATATAATAACTGTGTTATTTATACCTATTATATTATACTTATACCTATTATCTTGTAAGCGATTGACAAATCAAATAAATAAATGTGTAGCCCAGCAGGATTTTACGTTTTGAATAACAGGGATCATCAGTCCCCAGGCAGGCAGGCAGGCAGGCAGGCTTGACCCAGGCGGCTTTATTGGCTGGTTACACAATGGTGCTGGGCTGAAAATGATTTATGATCACCCGACAGCAGAGGTATTCAGCAGGTTCTGACCAATCCTGGAGAACCAGCAGCGGAAATTTTGAGCAGTTCAGAGAACCCGCAAATATCACCTCTGACTGGAGATTTTACAGTATCCTTCCCCTGCCACGCCCACCAAGCCACGCCCACAGAACCGATGGTAAAAAAATGTGAATCCCACCACTGCCCCGCAGGTAGTCCGAACCTGATAGCAAAGTATTTAAAAGTTTTAAATGAGACTGAAACTGAGTTTTCCATCCAAACATGCACCCTATAAAGCGGCTTCCCAACTACAACCGGGATCAGAATAGTTAAAATGTTTCCTTGCCTTTCTTCCCTCGGTCGGGGCACCTTTTCTGACTAGCCCATTAAAAGGCACAAGTTTTCCTGAGCTGCAGCTTTTGCCTTTTAATACAATGGCCTAATCGGAAAAGGCGTTCCCAGGCTGATTCTTTGCCACCACTCTAAAAGCGCTCTCCCTTTATCACGCCGATCGCATTTAGTTGCAAAGCTTGTACGCGGGCATGCAAGCACGCTAAATTTGAAACGCCGTTGCAAAACGTGAATTTTGACTCCCTGTTAACAGCTTTGAGTTTCTCATTGTAGAGATTCCTTTTTAGGTGAAGAATTGAATTCTTTTTCACCATCTCCAAATATCGGCTCGAGAGCAGCCTTCCCCCCCACCCAATTCTACAGCGTGGGAATAATCGCGCATATTACTATTTGCCAGCAACTAAATATTGGATTTCTACGTTATTTTGTTCAAGTCGCTCGCCTAGTCACAGCAGCAGATCTCGTGAAGCGGATCGGGAGAAGACCTCCGTAGCCCTTAGAGAAGGAGGCGCTAGGAGATCCCGGGAGCAGGTAATCCAATTTTTCTGGCAAAACCCATTGTCCCTGTTGCCAAATAAGTTGTATGAAGGCGATCAAACAGCCAAACTAGACTTGATGGAGCCGTCTTTTCACCCTTGCTTGTTACAACGCGAAGGGGAAATGTCGTGAGAGGCGTATTTTGTGCCATTCTTCATTTTTCTATATCTTTGACAAGGCAGAGAATCGGAAGATGCGCATCTAAATGACGAAAGAGAAAATTAGGAAGCACTTTAAAAGAAGCAAATTCCCCCCCGCCAAGTTCAAAACATCCGGGTTAGAAAGGTCGTGTGTGCAAATGTAGAAAGTTAGGTTGGTTTTGACCCAAATCGTTTTTTAATTAAAAGTTATTAGTTATATTTATTTCCGTATTTTGAAATACGAATATATTTCAGCTTGAATATGCGCGAATGACTATGGAGAACAAGCAGAGTCATCTATGGAGAATTATTAAAAATCTTATTGGTTAACATGTATTTTACAGGCTATGCTAATAGAAAGTTTGTGTATGTGTTCAGCCAGCTAAATATAGATATTTCTTGTAACAAGCATTCTATATTAGCAATGCAGTTTACAGTTTTAGGTGCAAATTATCAAAAAATTTCTAAAACTAATGAACTAAAAGAATTGTATAATGTCCCTGTAGACAAAGTGCACTGTGATGTGACAGCACATCCCAGCCTGTCAAAGCAATCTCAAATAATTGTGTATGAATTCTAAAATGAGCTCTGTTGTGTGTTAAACTACAACTCTTGAAATTTTATTGGGCTATGCTAGCTAGAAATTATGGATGTGTGATTATGCTGGCTAGAAATTATGGATGGGTGTTATTTGTACTTGGAAAACATCAATGAGAAAGTTGATTAAAGATGGCTGAATGGCACATTTTTTCATTATTGGTTATAAAATATCTGCAAAATCTGCAATCCCAACAATGTTAGAAATGTTAATTTCCTTTATCTCCTGCCTTTATTATTTTTTATAAATAACTCAAGTTGGTGAATAAACAAAAAGGCAAGAGTAAAATATCAGAACCCTCTATTAACAAACTATTATTGTATTCAACTTGCAGGAAGTTTACTACAGCTCATCTCTCCAATCATCCTAGCAGTTAACTCTGATTCATCCTGGATTAAATATCCAGGATTGTTTTTTAATGCCATCTCTTTTCAACTGTTGTCCAGTTAAATATATTAGATTCTCCAAAGTTGATCTATATTCTCCAAAAAGTCCAGTTGAAGTTGTTTTCAAGTACGATAAATCCATTCTCCAATCCTCTTCATTTGACCAGTCAGTCAGTTTTCTGCTGTTGTAAGAAGGTGCAAGCCTGAAGGCATGCATTATACAACCATGCATAATTCCCTCAGATAGTTCTAAATTTGTAACATTTGTACCTCTTTTAATCTCCTTCATTGAATCTACATTTTCAAATTCAATTTCTTTTGTGAATCTAATTTAACTCCAATTATTTGCATTTGGATAGGGTTTTTTGCCAGCATTATTTTGTCAAACTGTTTAAAAAGATTTTTAACTTGGATTTGCATATAACCAAAAGATCCTGTTGCTCTGGTGTAACTTGGCAACGGAGAAATAAATTTCTTCAGAGACGAGAATATTTGTCAAAATAGAGAGGCAAGGAGACTATTTCAATCCAGATTAAAAAAGATTTTTTTAAAAAATAATCTTCCAAGTATAGTAAAGGTCCAAAATAAATGTAAATCAAGTCCAAACACTTATTACTTCAAGCCATGTCGTGTTTCTTTTATGACAAAAGATAGTAAAAAAAGATCAAAGGATAAGAACAAGAACAAGAAAATCCAGCAGGGGTTAAAATAAATCAGCATTCAACTAGCTGGTCAACTTTTAGAGATAAGAAACTAAACAAAATAGAAACTTTAAAAAGTTAGTTGAAACCCAGGTGTCCTTAACAGAACTGTCTGCCAAAAGGAAACAGATGGATGACCTGGTTTTCTGCCACTCCCACTAGGAACAGTAATCTTGGGGAGGAGGTCATTGACTGACTGATCTTGAAAAGGAAAACAGAATCTGTTTTGCTTTGTTAACTGTTTGGGAGATCATCAAAAAAGTCTAGGGCTCTGTATGAAAATCAGCATTTAAAAAACATCCCTGCATAAAAGGCAATGGCAAACCACTGGTGCAATTACCAGGAAATCTCCATAGATGTTTGTCTGAAGTCACCAGAAACCCAGCTCAATTTAAAGGTGCTTTGACCTGTATCCTACAAATCACACTTTTAAAATGTGCGTTCATGACATTGGAAGCCCCTTTCTCTAACGAAAGTTTATCTGGACCTGGCTTTCTCCTAGACCACTTTCTGATTCCATTAATCCAATTTGTTACGAATAATTTCAGTGGCAGACATTTTGCAATACCAATAGGGCATGGGAAGAAATAATGAAACCCATCGTTACACACTGTGTCATGGTTCTACCTTACTTAAGCCATTTTTGTGCATTCTGACAGAAATCTGAGCAAAAAGAAAGATTTGGCTGCATGCCATCAATATTTTGTCTATATTCTACGTGGAACAATCCATGAAAAAGGCAGTCTATTCATTGTGGAATAATCATAGTCATTTCACAATGTTTCTCTTTAAATATAACAAAAAAATTTAAATGGATAATAGAACAGCAGAAAATATGTAAAAAAAATAACTTTAAATTTTAGAACATTTCTGATTAACAAATAATTTCTGGATTGCCTTCAAAATATAGAAAATTTTAGAAGTTTTATTGTTATTGTTGTTGAAAGCTACAAATATTTCAGGGTTTTCCCCTTATCAGGTAAGAGACATGGCACTATGCTTGAAATGATGCAATATTGAAAAATGTTGTTTTGATTAAGAGTTTAACTCCCAAATTTAGATCACTGGCTCTAAAATCAATTGCTTATCAGGCTAATTCATGCTGCCCTTCGGAATGTTCATAGTGCAATGTCAGAAACTTGAATATCTGATATGCAATAGATATCATAAAGAAATCATTAACTTACAAACTTGATGCACTGGTTGTTAATATTTGGCTGTGCTTATCTTGCTTGTCCTATTCAAATGGAATCCTAAGCTACAGTCTGGCCCCAAGGCACCAAATGGCTCCCATCTCCAAGGTAAGTAAGACAGGAAAAATGCATCTTGCCACCATTTTTAATGAGTGGTTTGCCCCAGAGAATGTGACTTGCCCCTAGTCACACAGCTGACTATACCTAAAGCAGGACTAGAACATGGTTTCCCAGTTTCGGCCTGCTTTCTGGTTTATAGGAAGTTGGAGCTGTGTATGTATTGTATATCAGTAGAAACATAATCATAAGTTACATATAGTAGTAATTAAGTGCTTACTGCATTATTATATGACAATACAGACAGTCTTGAGTCTTTGACTACAAATTGCTAAGCTATGCCAGTTTAAGGAAAGTAGAAAAGAAGGTTGCAGGTAAGATAAATAAATGGGGTCAAAATTATAGAAATGTCTTTGAAAGAGCTAAAATTTACCACTCGAGTCAGATGGCAAACATTTAACTAGAACTTTACCAGATGTGGTATTCTGCTCTACTTTCTTATTCATACTCAATATTGTCATTAAGAACTGCAGGCGCTTAAAATTTATGAACACTTAATTTTTTAAATTAAAAATATTCATTTTATAAAGAGCTTTAAACATGCCATTTTTAGTTTAAAAACAAAGATAATTTAAAGTTATCAGTATATTTAATTGTTTAGGCATTTGATCTTCAAGATTGTTTTTTCAATTTTGTTCTTAATTTTATGTCTGGTCAATGAGAAGTAACATTTACAATTTTTGTTTCTTTTTATATCCCTTTTATTTTGGCCCGATTAATAGCCAGGCATAACAAACATTCTTATATTCACATTTTGCTTTCCCACACTAAATTAGAGCAAAGAACATTTGTTTCCTTATAATGGCTATATATGGAAAGCTTTGGACTAGATGGTGTTGAAAGAAATATCCTTCTGGGTTCAGTTCCAAGTGGGGAAAAAGACACTGGAAACATGGAGGCTGCTTGGAAAGTTTAATGGTGAACAGGACCACATGGTCTGGAGCTCCAGAGAAAGATGATCACATGCTTGAAGGAGATCAAGAAAAAAAGGCTGAGGTGCTGAGAGTATCTGGGTTTTATAACCTTTGTTGGGATTTGAATTGAAGCTTGTTTCTAATTGGTTGTCAGACTCCCATGAGGGGCAACTCTGTAGGCTGTCCTGAGTTCCAAGCTTGGTTGACCCGCTGGATGATCTATGCCCTTAAAAGGGCTTTTGGCAATTGCTATAGCTTTACCTGGAGACCTTTCTTATGTAAAGTATTCTGGCTCAGGCCTTAATGGCCCACCCATTAACAAAGGTGGGGTGAGATTCTGCTTCTGGGGTTCTACTCTTTTAGAAGAAATATTCTGCCTTTTAAATATCTACCAGAATACTTCATTTTTCTAGGAGAGTTGGGTGCCAACTTCCTACAATCCTCATTTTTTTTTTCAAAACACGTGAGAGTTTTGACAAAAGATTAAAAGGTGATCAGATCAGGGAGACTTGATGGGTGCTTTTAATTTTTTTCTGATGCAAAGGAAAGGCATTGGAAAAAAAAAGCAACAGAAAAGGATTCCTTCAGTGGCTCCCAAAGCTTTCAAAGTCTGGGAAAACTCCTGGTTTTTTTTTTTTCAAAACAGTATCCAATTTTTTTTCATGCCAATTAATTTTCAGGTGTTTTGATGTACTTTTTGTGAGCTTACAGTCAGGTTATAAGCACAAGCCTCTACATTCTTCACAGCCTTTAAATTACAGGCTGCCCATTTCCAAGGTTATGGTTACTACCTGCCTAGCTCTTAGTTTCCAGGGTTTGTGAGGCCAAATTGAGATTAGCCAGTGTGCAATCCAGGCTATTTAGTATTTTAAAGTTACACACAATGAGCCCTGGGACTTGTACTCATGAGGCCCCAGTGCAACATATCTTGCTTTACTGGACAACTGGGCAGCATCATTTGTGAGTCACAGTCAGGACTTGGGGTTTGGAGATCTCTTTTCTGCTATCTCTTCAGAAATTGCCTGAGGGAGGGGTGCCCCTCCCCATGGAATTAGAAAGGAGTTTTGCTTGGGCCTTAGTGCCTCAGAGCAGCAAAATAAAAACAAAACAAAACAAAAAACATTTTCTTTTTAAAAGAAGCAAGGGACAGCTTTGTGTGGAAGCAGGTGAAAAAGATAACCTATCTAATTCTAAATGGGTGTCTCTGTGTATGTGCTGTGTATGCAGCTAGGTTTACAATACAGATAATACAAACATGCTGGACAATTTCCCTCCCACCAGACAGAAGTATAAGGTGTTCAGAACTTGCTGGGCCAGCTACTCTCAAATACAATCATGGGTACATCAAATTGGTTACAATATAAATGATACAAGAAAGAAAACATTACAATGGGTTTCACATTACAATGAATTTTCAGTTACAATGAATTTCCACCTCCCCCCATAGTCTTTCTAACTGTCTTCTGGGGATTGAAAAGAGTCTTTTAGTTTTTACTGGTCCATCTCAGGATCCTTTCCTTCATGTCTCTGGATGGCATAGGCTTGGCCTGGTGGTATGGGTGGTCAGTCAGGCTTGGGAAGGTCTGCCCCACTCTGGTTTGTTGTAATGACCTTCAGTGGAGGCTGGATCCAAACCCAGTTACTGGTTCCAATGGATAGAATGTCTCTAGGGAGTAGCATCTGCTTCCACATGTGGCAGGGCTGAAAGACAAAGAACAAGGGGTCCCTTCCCTTTGCTGGTAATTCTACCAGGAAAGGCATTGTAAAAGGATTAGAGGGGGGGTTGGAGATGGCTTGCAGGTATGGTTTCAGGAGAAAGAAAAATAACACACCAGTATTGCAGTTACTAAACAGATAAATCAGTTTCAACAAAGTGGAGACACACAGATGAGAAAGGAAAAAACTGGATTCAAATGCTTCAGGAAAAGGATGAACAGGTAAAATCATTTAAACACACAGTAAATGCAAGGATGAAACTTTTCTTGTAAATGAACTTAGAACATTCGTTAATAACCTAGGGTTTTTCTTAAAAGCACAGAGAGGAGAGAAAATTTAACTCTGTTCCTCATCCAGTCTAATTGGCCAGATCAGACTGGGAGAAGACAATCTCTCGGTGTTTTTAATTCTTAACAATTTAAAATTAATATCCGAAGGGATCAGAGACACTTAACAGTTGCAACAGTTACCTCTAGGACACACAAAGTCTTAGACACACACACGTGCGCGCGCACACACATACCCACACACAAAGACACAGAGGAAAACAAAACTCTGAGGTTTACCCACACACACTGATCATTCCCACAATAAATCTCTCAGTTAAATTGGGGAAGGCATAAATCTTAAGGAACAAACCACGTGGTAGCATAGAAGATAGAGAAAGAGACACAGAAAGAAAGAATTTTAAAAAAAAATCCCATGTGATCCTGTTTTTATATTTTGCCCTTTTAAGTACCTTTATTTAGCACATTGGTCTTCCTGTATCCCTCAGCAAAGCCCATTCCCTATCTATACATTTTGGTTTTTTCTTGCTCATGCCAGCTAGGGTCGGCATCTCGCCGCATCCCAAGCCTCCAATAGCTCTCCCAGGGGGGTTCAGGACCCTCGAACTACCGCTTCCCATGTTTCCCCGTCCGATGTGGGGTTTCACACTTTGGCTTAGTCGGGTCAGCGACCAGTTTCAGACACAAGAACTTCAAGAGCAAGAAAAAGAAAAAAGGTGTCTGAGGGAGACTTTGGTCGTTGCACCTTATGCAACGAAATGAGACACTTAAAAAAAACTCTATTCTACAGAATATTTCACAAAGTATGCGCGCTCCCCTTTTTTAAAAACCACGAGACTCTCTCTCTCTCTCTCTTTTCGCCAAGGTTTTCGGACTGGGGTATGCTGCCTGTGCAGACTTCTTTCCTCTCCCAAAAAAAACAGCCCGTGAGACTCTCTGCCCCCCGCAGATAAGTACTGGTACTCCGTGCCTCTTTCCTTCAGGCCCACGTTTAGCGGATTTGGAAGAGCTCAAACCGGGAAAACTTGCTTTTCTGTAAGCAAGTACTGGTACTCCGATTTAGCATCCAAATTACACAACTACTTAAACCCCTGGGGTTTGCTTTTGGGATACACTGGACAAAAAAAACCAAATTTTTCTTCCCTCCCTTCAATCATAACCAGCTCGGCTTTTCTCTTATATACAGAAGGTCTCACATTCTGATGACCTCTCCTTGCTTTTCCTGTCCTGATGGTCATGGCTCTGTAGAGCTAGCAACAGACAAGAGGGCGGCTAGAGGCCAAACAAAGGAATGAGATCCAGCTGCTGTCCAAGGGTGTAGCCGCCACACACACACACTCTTCCTCCTTCTCTAACAAAAGGTCCTGTGCTCTGAAACTGTTAAACATAACTTTTCTTTTCAGACAGGAACTTTTTTTTTTAAATTGAGAATAATAAAACCCTCAAAACGACTCTATAGAGCACTCCACACTAGAACAAGTAGACACAAGGACAGTTTTTCCCTGAACGCCATCAATCTGCTAAACAAATAATTTCCTCAACACCGTCCAACCATTTACAAAGTCTGCACTACTATTACTATTGATCTTCTCATCACTCCCCATCTCCCATCCCCTCCCACTTGTGACTGTATGTTGTAACTTTGTAACTTGTATCCTTACGATTTACATTCACTGCTTCCTAGTATAATTTGATTGCTTATTGTACCCTATGACTATCATTTAGTGTTGTACATTATGATTCTTGATTCTTAATGAATGTATCTTTCCTTTTATGTAGACTGAGAGCATATGCACCAAAGACAACTTCCTTGTAAGTCAAATCACGCTGGCCAATAAAGAGTTATATCTAAGGGGAGATTGTGCTAAGACAAATATATCATTTTACATATAATAACTGCGCCCAGAATTGTGTATGCACAGTACTGGAAACAGGATAATATACCATCTGAGGGGACAGTGATAAGAAAGATTTTGAACTGCGTGGAGATGGACAGGCTGACATTAGAGTTAAAAGATAGAGGTGAAACCAGTATTGTTGGGAAATATTTAATAAAAGTATTTTTTAAAAAAAATGGCCAAGGATTAGAATGCAAATAAGCCAGAAGATGAGAAAGGAACTTTATACTACCAAAATGAGAAAAATGATAATTCAAGATTGTTATGAAAAGCTATGAGCAAGAAAAGTTTCAGAAGAGAAAATTAAACAATATTTGGAAAAAGCGGAATTACCTAAAGTACCAGAAAAGGTAAAACTATGTTAAATGAATGAATATCAATGATGGAATTATCAGAAGTGATCAAGAGACAAAAGAATAATAAAACACCAGGACCAGTTGGGCTGCAGGCAGAATTTTACAAATGGTTACAAGATACTTTAGGCCCATCAATGTTAGAAGTCCATAATGAAGTATTGATTGATGCAAAGGTACCAAATTGTGGATGAAAGCAAATATTACTTTGATTCCAAAAGATTCAGATTTAATGCAGATAAAAACTATAGGCTCATATCTTGACTGAACACTGACTATAAAACATATGCTTCAATAATGGCAGAGAGAGTAAAAATTTCTAAATGAATATATATATTCAGATCAAAATGGCCTTTTTTTTTGCCTAAGAAGTAGATTAAAACACCATGACAATAATTTTAACTTTAAAGGCAATTTGCCATAAACAAATGGCAAAGGTGATAGAAATGGAAGTAGGACAGAGAATTTTAATATAAAAGGCACAAGAAAAGGATGTCCACTATCTCCTGTACTATTCATATTGATATTAGAATTGCTAAATATAGATATTAGACAAGAGATAGAAATTAAAGCTATGGAAATAAAAAGGGAACAATATAAATTATAGGCATTTGTAGAAGATTTGCTCTTTATCTTGGAAAACCCACAATAAAATGGACTCAAACTAATTAGGAAAATAGGAGAGTATGGTGAAGTTGCAGGACTGAAAGGTAAAAAAAATCAAAATAATTGTTTACAGATATATAGAAAAAGAGCTAACAAGGAAAATAGGTATACAGATAGTCAAGAAAGTTATAAATTGGCCAACAAATGAAACAAATTTGGTTAAGTGGAAAAATCTACAACTATCATTGATGGAAAGAGTAGCTACCATAAAATTGAATATCCTGCCAAGATTACTATATTTATTCCAAGCAATACCAATAAAACTAGAAAAAATTTTTTTTTTGGGACTCATCAATGGCTAGCAGACAAAAACAGGGAAAAAAGGAAATATATGAAAGGATTTGTGATATAAGTAATACATAAGTTGGTTAAACAAACAGCATGAATATTATTGTTATAAACAGTAATATAATTGATACTAGCTCTCTTGGTAGAACACACAGAGGAAGAAAGATCTCTTTCTCACACACACACAAAGGCATACACACATTTCCCACATTTTTCTGTGCTTTAAATTTAGAATTTGGAGGTACTCACCTTCTTTCCAAGCAGCCTTTGAGCTCAAACTCAAAACCCCTTTAAAACCTTTGTTCCAACTGGCCAGGTCCAGGAAAACCCACCCACAGACTCAATGGGTCTGTTTGCCGGCAAGGGAATCTTACCTGGGCCTGGTCCATTGGTTAGGTTAGCTTGGAGTCCCATCTGCTTGGGTGCCAATTGTTGAAAGAAATATCCTTCTGGGTTCAGTTCCAAGTGGGGAAAAGACACTGGAAACATGGAGGCTGCTTGGAAAGTTTAATGGTGAACAGGACCACATGGTCTGGAGCTCCAGAGAAAGATGATCACATGCTTGAAGGAGATCAAGAAAAAAAGGCTGAGGTGCTGAGAGTATCTGGGTTTTATAACTTTGTTGGGATTTGAATTGAAGCTTGTTTCTAATTGGTTGTCAGACCCCATGAGGGGCACCTCTGTAGGCTGTCCTGAGTTCCAAGCTTGGTTGACCCGCTGGATGATCTATGCCCTAAAAGGGCTTTTGGCAATTGCTATAGCTTTACCTGGAGACCTTTCTTATGTAAAGTATTCTGGCTCAGGCCTTAATGGCCCACCCATTAACAAAGGTGGGGTGAGATTCTGCTTCTGGGGTTCTACTCTTTTTAGAAGAAATATTCTGCCTTTTAAATATCTACCAGAATACTTCATTTTTCTAGGAGAGTTGGGTGCCAACTTCCTACAATGGGATTCTATTCCAGCTCATCAAGGATTTTCTCCTGGGCACTCTCATGATATGATCGGGACTGACTTCAGGGGTTCTGTGGCTTATGGTTTAAAAAGTCAAGATAGTAGCAAAGTGTTGCACATTAAAATAGGCAAAGCTTCAATTGCATGTCACCACTGCTCTTTCCACTTTTTGATTGCACCCTGTGGACACTGTGACTGGCTTTCAAGGTATTCTTATATTCTGGTAACATTTGGGCCAATATACATGAGGCGGAAAGATTAGCAGAGCCTGACATAATTTAATTTCTTTCACAGAAGACCTGGGCATGCGAATTGTGATGGAAGGTGGCTAACTGCTTATTTATATACCCATTTTGCTGCTGGTGCTGCTGCTTATAATGGAGTGGTGTACCTACAGCAAGCTCTAGATCCGTGTCATAAGGAACATTGTCCTGGATTTTAAGTGCACGAACCGAGGTGAGCAAAACTCTGGGAACAGTCCCCAGATCTTTTCTTGGATTTCAGGGCAGTTTTTTTTTCATGAGGATCATTTTCTTAAACAATTCTACGCGTCGTTTTAGATCCAAATTAGAAAAGCATTACAGGTCAACGTTTACGGGGTCGTTCTCTTCCAAGCTGCATCCAAGAAACCGAGGATTAGGAACCAGCTTCAGCTCTCGACG